>CAHIKZ030000180.1:2477500-2607500 GCA_903632075.3 Acanthosepion pharaonis
ACCGGCATTCATACTCTGATTTCCATCTTCAAAGTGCATTTAAGCACCATCAAGAGAACAATGAATAAGTCTAAAGAAGAGGGAACAGTAGAAAGGAAAATTTGAATCAGCAGGTCATAGCAGAAAGAGAGGTCATCATTTCAACTAAAGAAAGTTAGAAGTTTAGAGAGGGCGAAGATCATCTTGAATAAGTTGGAAAATGATCCTGGAATAATATATATATTTTAAATTTATATCTATACTTCATGAGCTTCCGATCCTTAACTATGACTAATTAATGGTGAACATGTTATTTTAGTTTATAATCAATTTCATCACGATTCTTCTGTTAGGAAAGAAATTATAGATATTTATACATACTCAAAGTAGAGTCCAATAGTGTTATAAAAAATCTTGGAGACATCTTGTCAGATATCTTTAATCATTTCAAAGATACATTGGTTCAAATCTTAATCTAACAATTGGAAAATTTTTGCTGTTACACCTGGTATATATATATATATATATATATATATATATATATATATATATATAAATTTAAATAAAAATCAAGAACAGTAAGATATGTGTTCTTATTGATATTTTTATTTTTTTTTTTTATATATATATATATATATATATATATATATATATAAATTTAAATAAAAAGAAAGAACAGTAAGATATGTGTTCTTATTGATATTTTTTTTTTTTATTTTATATATATATATATATATATATATATATATATAAGTTTTATCAAATTCAACCAATAATGTCTGTCTGTTTAATTTTAATTTTTATATTTTTTACAATTTTAAATTATGATATTGTACATTTAAATTACGGTTAAACAATCCAAAGTCCATTTTTTGTTCTGTTTTGTACATTTAAAAGTCTCAGTCATTTCCAAGAACTGGGTATTATCAGTTTGGTAGACAAGATTTTATTAACTACACTTTATCATTTGCAGAGCACTGGAATTGAAATCAGTCCTAAATGAGAATGACTGAATCATTCCTAGATTGTAAGCCATTGGATGTTGTTATTAAATTCCACTATTCTTTTGTTGGAAGTGTAATTTTCTTTCACACTAATGAGGAACACATGAAACTATTCTCCCACGCCAGCTATTTATTAAATAGTAGGGTAGACTTGGCTCCTGAGACTTAAATGGTAACCAATCTAAGAAAAGGATCTATTCAGGATTTAACAAGAATCCACACTGCTATCTTTCCCAGAAGTCATGGTATTTGACAAATAAGAAAAAGATCTCCAGAGAGCTATGATTGCAAATGTTTTTATCACAACTCCCATCCATACAAAGTAGAAGTAGAGAATATAGCTATATGGCTAAATTTGAATGACTCCTGCTGGTTAGCCTTCTTAGATGAAGCATTGTCAATTATTATTCATTTTTCACTAGTATTTCTTTCATCTTCATTTCTCTTGCTTTTTATTGCAATTCTCATCCATAAGAAGTAGAAGTAGAGAATATAGCTATATGGCTAAATTTGAATGACTCCTGCTGATTAGCCTTCTTAGATGAAGCATTGTCAATTATTATTCATTTTTCATTAGTATTTCTTTCATCTTCATTTCTCTTGCTTTTTATTGCAACTGCCATCTATAAGAAGTAGAAGTAAAGAATATAGCTATATGGCTAAATTTGAATGACTCCTGCTGGTTAGCCTTCTTAGATGAAGCATTGTCAATTATTATTCATTTTTCACTAGTATTTCTTTCATCTTCATTTCTCTTGCTTTTTATTGCAATTCTCATCCATAAGAAGTAGAAGTAGAGAATATAGCTATATGGCTATATTTGAATGACACTTGCTGGTTAGCCTTCTTAGATGAAGTTTTGTCAATTATTATTAATTTTTGGCTGGTATTCCTGATCGACTGCCTTCTTTTTTCTGTGGCTGTTAAATAGGCTCTGTGTATATGAAATAAAAATCAAAGAATTTTGTTGTATGATTTTTTCCAATAAAATTTATAAATTTGAGACAATTTGCAGAATATCCATATGTCAAAACACATATTTATAAGTTTGCATATATTCATGTGTTTGTATGTACACATATGAAGATATAGGCATTCATATATATATATATATATATATATATATATATATATGTTATACTTTATGTATCTGTATATAAATAATGGTTTGGCTTTCTACCCTGTTTTTGTCACTGCCTCTTTCTCTCTCTCTCTCTCTCTCTTATATATATATATATATATATATATATATATATATGTATACACATAAATGCAATAGAAAGTTGGCCCCCTGGTGTTGATTTGATATTTGGAATCTAATTTGGTTCGTCACACTCATGTAATCAAACTTTGGTCCTCATAATGGCACTGGAGCCAACAATAAAATGATCTCAAAAATACATTCAAGTTACATTTTTGGCTGTAGCCAAAAGGACCCTATTCAATGACACCCATGTGCCTACCTCATACACTCCCTAACTCCATTTTGTTCCATAAATGAACTTATATATGTCTGGTTGTATTAAATATATACTTTGCTATATAACAATATGTATGTTTTTGCTCTTTTTAAATATATATTGGTTTATCATTCTTATATAAAAATATGTATGTATATATTGATTTGTTTTACTTATGTACAGATTCTTGTATGTATAAAGATATGTATACATATTTATTTCATTTACTAATCTCAAGATACACACATGTAATGTGTGTGTGTGTGTGTGTAAAATTTTAGATACAATTAAAATCTGTAAAAAGACAATATGAATAAAGAGAAAAGAAAAACTTCCATGTATATTTACATATACATATATAATATAAAAGGCTCAAACACTAATATTCCATGGTTATAATTTATTATATTGGAATCGTAATCACGATCCAATTAATCAGCCCTACAAATTCAAATTTGATGAATTGGATTGAGATTACGATTCCAATGTAATAAATTATAACCATGGAATATTAGTGTTTGAGCCTTTTATATTATATTCTTGCTCTGTCTTGTACATTGATCTCACATGGATTTTATCCTCTTGTAAATATATATATATATATATATATATATATATATATATTGACCACTAATATTATCTATCTTTCTATCTATTTATATATATATATATATATATATATATATATATATATATATATATTTTGATTTTCATTCTTCATTTAATGATAATGTTATTAAACTTATCAGACGATATGAAAAGAATTTACATAAAATAAATAGACAACATGTGTCTATATTATTTAATGAAACATTTATCAATATATATATTATCTATCTATCTATCTATCTATCTATCTATCTATCTATATATATATATATATATATATATATATATGAATAGAGACAAAGCGAAAACATATATAATATATATATATATAAACGATAAAAGGAAAACTTATTTTAGTTGTTGTGTTTCTTCCTCTGGTGGACTTTATCAAAGGAAATGTAAGGATTTATTTTGCAAAATGTATTTATAGACAAAAGTAAAAATGTTCTAATTTTTTCAAAATTTTAAAATTCAATAACACTCATAAATATCTATCACACTAAGAAGTCTATGTAAATTATTGAGGATGCTAAGTGGCATAATTTAATGTCTAATAAACAAAAGTGAGCAAATGATTTTTGTTGTTAAATATTTTTTCAACATCATTTACTTTCTTTTGATTAGTAGACATTAAATTAAATCACTTAGTATCCTAACAGCATTTTTACTTCTGTTTACAAATACTTGATGCAAAGAGAATAAATGTTTTGGTGAATTTTTTTATAATGTACATATTTATGGTATATAGAAATGAAGTAAAGACCAAAATTCCTGTCTATAGTATCATTTATTGTTGACTCCATTTGGTTACAGTGTTTGAAATGGTTGACTATGATCATTGTTCTTTTTGTGATTTGAGAGCTCATACAGGGTTGTTGTGTTCCTTCTGGCTGATGGAAATTAATTTGTTGCATTCATACTTTCTTCTCCTTTCTCTTCTGGAGTTGTATCTCAGGTCAAACTCATAGCCAATGAATTAAAAACCCTTTTGTCTCAAACTGCTACCTTGAATCAAGTTCCTCTCTACTGTGGTGTCTCTAGACTCATATGTGGTTTTCTTCTTTTTATTGGGGCTGACACATCTGCATTTCCCATTTGATTTTTGGCATGACATGTTGTCATTGATTGATTATTTTATGACCTTCACTGACCCACATAAACTAAGTCAAGGTTCATGTCCATTACGAGGCTAGGAACAATAGAAGGAAAGAAAGGAAAAGAAAAGAAATATAAAGAGG
The DNA here is from genome assembly GCA_903632075.3 of Acanthosepion pharaonis. Lineage (NCBI taxonomy): Eukaryota > Metazoa > Mollusca > Cephalopoda > Sepiida > Sepiidae > Acanthosepion > Acanthosepion pharaonis. The sequence goes on from CAHIKZ030000180.1 coordinate 2,481,791, forward strand.
AGAGGGAGAGAGAGTTTTCTTTGTCACTCACTTAGTAAAGAGGATAGTGTATATTTTGTTATGTGTTATTACTACCTAATCCTACTACATATTATTTTTATTATTTTAGTTATGAGATAAATTTATATATTATATATTTTAAATAAGTTATGATTTTAACTATTTTCTTTTAAGTTTTTAAAATGTTTATAGTCATGTATGTTGCCTTTGGAGAGTAGTAAATATTTCAGGAATGGAGATATTTGAAAAAATGCGGGTTGCAGATTTATATTGTGACAAGATTTGAGAGAGGCACACTCAAGAATTTTCTGTCTAAGGGAGCTACTTTCTCTTTTATGCGGCATTCTTTAGTTGGAAGTTATGGTTGAATTTATTTCTATGTATGACAAATGCATTTGACAAATTGTTGGGTATACAATGTTTTTTGTGTTTAGAGATTTGTTTTTTAAATTTAAAACAATTAAAAAAAGGACGAGCAACAATGAATGAACAAAAGAAAGAAGGAGAGAGAAAAAAAGAAACAAATTAAAAAAAGAAAGAAGTACATAGGATGAAAGTAAATAAGAAAGAATGAAGAAAAAAATGAATATGCAAAATAAATGAATAAATAACGAATTAAAGAAAGAAAAGGATGAACGAAAGAATGAGGAAGGAATTAAAGAAAGAAAGAAGTAAAGAAAAAAGGAGAAAGAAAGAAGTAAAGAAAAAAGGAGAAAGAAAGAAAGAAGGAAAGAAAAAAGGAGAAAGAAAGAAGGAAAAAAAAAGGAGAAAGAAAGAAGGAAAAAAAAGGAGAAAGAAAAGAAAGAAAAAAAGGAGAAAGAAAGAAAGAAGGAAAGAAAAAGGAGAAAGAAAGAAGGAAAGAAAAAAGGAGAAAGAAAAAGGGAAGAAAAAAGGAGAAAGAAAGAAGGAAAGAAAGAAAAAGAAAAAAAAAAAAAAAAAAGAAAAAAAGTAAAGAAAAAGGAGAAAGAAAGAAGGAAAGAAAAAAGGAGAAAGAAAGAAAGAAGGAAAGAAAAAAGGAGAAAGAAAGAAGGAAAGAAAAAAGGAGAAAGAAAGAAGGAAAGAAAAAAGGAGAAAGAAAGAAGGAAAGAAAGAAAGAAGAAAAGAAAAAAGAAGGAAAGAAAGAAGTAAAGAAAAAAGAAAGAAAGAAGAAAAGAAAAGAAAGAAAGAAAGAAGGAAAGAAAAAAAAAGAAAGAAAGAAGGAAAAAAAAAAGGAGAAAGAAAGAAGGAAAGAAAAAAGGAGAAAGAAAGAAGGAAAGAAAAAAGGAGAAAGAAAGAAGGAAAGAAAGAAGTAAAGAAAAAAGGAGAAAGAAAGAAAGAAGGAAAGAAAAAAGGAGAAAGAAAGAAGTAAAGAAAAAAGGCGAAAGAAAGAAGGAAAGAAAAAAGGAGAAAGAAAGAAGGAAAGAAAGAAGTAAAGAAAAAAGGAGAAAGAAAGAAGGAAAGAAAAAAGGAGAAAGAAAGAAGTAAAGAAAAAAGGAGAAAGAAAGAAGGAAAGATAAAAGGAGAAAGAAAGCAGGAAAGAAAAAAGGAGAATGAAAGAAGTAAAGAAAAAGGAGAAAGAAAGAAGTAAAGAAAAAAGGAGAAAGAAAGAAGGAAAGAAAAAGAGAAAAAAAAGAAAGAAAGAAAGAAGGAAAGAAAAAGGAGAAAGAAAGAAGTAAAGAAAAAGGAGAAAGAAAAAAAAGAAAAAAGGATAAAGAAAGAAGGAAAGAAAAAGGAGAAAGAAAGCAGGAAAGAAAAAGGATAATGAAAGAAGGAAAGAAAAGGAGAAAGAAAAGGAAAAAAAAAAAGAATGAAAAAAAAAGGAGAAAGAAAGAAGGAAAGAAAGAAGAAAAGAAAAAGGAGAAAGAAAGAAGTAAAGAAAAAAGGATAAAAATATAAGGAAAGAAAGAAGTAAAGAAAAAAGGCGAAAGAAAGAAGGAAAGAAAAAAGGAGAAAGAAAGAAGGAAAGAAAGAAGTAAAGAAAAAAGGAGAAAGAAAGAAGGAAAGAGAAAAGGAGAAAGAAAGAAGTAAAGAAAAAAGGAGAAAGAAAGAAGGAAAGAAAAAAGGAGAAAGAAAGAAGTAAAGAAAAAAGGAGAAAGAAAGAAGGAAAGAAAGAAGTAAAGAAAAAAGGAGAAAGAAAGAAGGAAAGAAAAAAGGAGAAAGAAAGAAGGAAAGAAAAAAGGAGAAAAAAATAAGTAAAGAAAAAAGGAGAAAGAAAGAAGTAAAGAAAAAAGGAGAAAGAAAGAAGTAAAGAAAAAAGTTGAAAGAAAGAAGGAAAGAAAAAAGGAGAAAGAAAGAAGTAAAGAAAAAAGGAGAAAGAAAGAAGGAAAGAAAAAAGGAGAAAGAAAGAAGGAAAGAAAAAAGGAGAAAGAAAGAAGGAAAGAAAGAAGTAAAGAAAAAAGGCGAAAGAAAGAAGGAAAGAAAAAAGGAGAAAGAAAGAAGGAAAGAAAGAAGTAAAGAAAAAAGGAGAAAGAAAGACGGAAATAAAAAAGGAGAAAGAAAGAAGTAAATAAAAAAGAAAAAGCAAGAAGGAAAGAAAGAAGTAAAGAAAAAAGGCGAAAAAAGAAGGAAAGAAAAAGGAGAAAGAAAAAGGAAAGAAAGAAGTAAAGAAAAGGAGAAAGAAGGAAAGAAAAAGGAAAGAAAGAAAGCAAAAAAGAAAGAAAGAAGTAAAGAAAAAAAGGAGAAAGAAAGAAGGAAAGAAAAAAAGGAGAAAGAAAGAAGTAAAAAAAAAGGAGAAAGAAAGAAGGAAAGAAAGAAGTAAAAAAAAAAAGGAGAAAAAAGTAAAGAAAAAGGAGAAAGAAAGAAATAAAGATAAAAAGGAGAAAGAAAGAAGGGAAAGAAAAAGGAAAGAAAAAGGAGAAAGAAAGAAGGAAAGAAAAAAAGGAGAAAGAAAGAAGTAAAAAAAAGTTGAAAGAAAGAAGGAAAGAAAAAAAGGAGAAAGAAAAAGTAAAGAAAAAAGGAGAAAGAAAGAAGGAAAAGAAAAAGGAGAAAGAAAGAGTAAAGAAAATGAGAAAGAAAGAAGGAAAAAAAAAAGGAGAAAGAAAGAAGGAAAGAAAAAAGGAGAAAGCAAGAAGGAAAGAAAGAAGTAAAAGAAAAAATGGCGAAAGAAAAAGAAGGAAAGAAAAAGAAAAAGAAAGAAGGAAAGAAAGAAGTAAAAGAAAAAAGGAGAAAGAAAGAAGGAAAGAAAAAAAAGGAGAAAGGAAGAAGTAAAGAAAAAAGGAGAAAGAAAGACGGAAATAAAAAAGGAGAAAGAAAGAAGTAAATAAAAAAGGAGAAAGCAAGAAGGAAAGAAAGAAGTAAAGAAAAAAGGCGAAAGAAAGAAGGAAAGAAAAAAGGAGAAAGAAAGAAGGAAAGAAAGAAGTAAAGAAAAAGGAGAAAGAAAGAAGGAAAGAAAAAGGAGAAAGAAAGAAGTGAAAAGAAAAAAAGGAGAAAGAAAGAAGGAAAGAAAAAAGGAGAAAGAAAGAAGTAAAGAAAAAAGGAGAAAGCAAGAAGGAAAGAAAGAAGTAAAGAAAAAAGGCGAAAGAAAGAAGGAAAGAAAGAAGTAAAGAAAAAAGGTGAAAGAAAGAAGTAAAGAAAAAAGAAGGAAAGAAAGAAGTAAAGAAAAAAAGAGAAAGAAAGAACCAGAAAAGAAAGGAATGAATAAAAGAAAGAAAGAAAGGATGAATAAACAATTTTCTCTAATATATTGTATGGAACAATTGTATCATTTATTTTATTCATCCTTGCTACAGAATTACTTTTGTTATGGACATGTTTACTACTGATCATATCCATAATAGCTTTGAATGTGATTGTAATTATTTTGGTATTGTTAAGATTGAATAAATTGTTTTGAACAGTAGGTAATGGAGGTAGTATTACATATCTGTTTTTAGCTCGTTTATTGTCATTGTTATTGTTGCTGTTGTAAATAATGTCATTATCTTTTTTGTAGTTGTATATTTTGTATGCTTTTCTCTTAGCATTGTGGAGGAAATATTGAGGATATTGGAGGTTATTGAAAAAAAAGTTTTCTTCTTTCATTTCAACCAAATATTAAAGATTTTAATAATAATGCAAACACACACTGATTTGTCTTCCATTCTGACCTGAATATAACTAATTAACTACCTGACGAAAGTGAAATGTATTATCAAGGTTTTCCACTTTACCTGATTTCTCCACTTTTTTGCTTTGGATTCCCTATCATAGTAACATTCATATATATATTCATATATATATATATATATATATATATATATATATATATATATATGCAATTTTTATATATATTATTTATATATTATATATGCAAGGTACTTATTGGAAAGTGCTCAATATCAGTGATAGAGCTAACATATTTAGTATTTAGTTGTGTTGATGTGAGTTTGTGGTCCTGGGTTTGACACCCTTTGCAATTTGTCTGGTGACTACAAAGAGCACTAAACCAAGAGTCACAAACTCATATCAATGCAATATATATATACACATATATATATATATATATATATAGAGAGAGAGAGAGAGAGCGAGAGAAAGAGAGAAAGATATAGATATAGATATGATTATTTATGTGCTTGTTTGCTAACTGAGCACTATAGAGAAGGGAAATACTCAGCAGTCGCTGTACCTACTATTAATGCATCGCTCTTCAGTTATGAATTGAGCACTCTTGTCTACTAATTTGGTGTTTGTATACATCACATATATAATATGTTAGAAGATTCCCTTTCTCTGCTGTGCACTGATAGCTTAGGGGTAGATTCTCTGAATGATGCCAAATCAATCGAGTTTCAGTTCCAGCTTGAAGCAATTGGATGTCTTGCCACACTGATGAGCTGTGATACAGCAGAAACCAGAGGATGACTATATATATATATATATATATATATATATATATATATATATATATATATATATATTCATATATATATTCATCCACCTCCTGTCGTATTCAACATATGAGGGTCAAGCAGTTCAGTTCCTAGGAACTGACACAAGGTCCCCAAATGACTTTCCACAGGTTTTGAATTCAGATTTGTCCTTCTCCTAGACCAGTTGCTATCAAGACTATAGAACCCAGTCTGTCCTGAGAAAGATATGAATCCTCTTCTTCTCCCTCCAGCTATGGGTATATATATATATATATATATATATATATATATATATATATATATATATATATAAATAATTATTTATTTGAAAATTATACCATAAATTTGTTATAAAATTGCTAGAAAAATAGCCATTTTGTTTCAACACTTCTGTGTCTTATCAAATAATGGTGCTGAAACAAAATGGCTATTTTTCTAGTGATTTTATAATATATTTATGTTATAACTTTTGAATAAATAATTATATTTTCTCTCTTCTGTATAGAGCAGTCTTTTAAGAATAGTATTTCTTGGTTATTGGAATTTATTCCATATACACCAATCCTATACTTAAATATATATATATATATATATATATATATATATATATATATATGTGTGTGTGTGTGTGTGTGTGTGTGTGTGTTTTAAGACAAATATTATTAAAGACAACAGATATTTTGTGTTGATTAATTTTATTGATCAACTTTTCCAATTTACAAATAACCCTTCTTATATAAGGAGGAAATTCCATCAGAAATTGTCCAAAGTTAATTTTGGAAGAAATATGGCTGAAGCTTTCAATATTTTTAAGTCATCATCAGGGTAGATAGAGACAAATGGTGAGTTTAGTGTAGTCATGTTGACAGTGTTGTCATGTAGGCAATGTGTGATATATGTATGTGTGTTTATTTTATTTACTTTATTATTTTTTTTATATATACATTAGAGAATGCAGGCACTTAAATTGTTTTTATTTATAGATGGTGGTTTCTCTTGTACGAATATTGCTTTGAGGATCATAAGTATGTTTTTTATTATTTAATTTTGCTAGTATTTTGGCATTGCTTAGGAGTAGTTGTCTAATTTTACTATGATCCTTATGCTGCTTATTAATGTGTTGTTTGATGGCACACTGGTACAGTAGGTGGCAGGTGAGTCTCCATGAAAATGTGGTTGTGATATATCCTATGTAAGACGTTTGGGTCAGTGTATTCATAAACAGTATTACTCTTATATAGGGGAGGTTGGAAGCTTGTTATTTTTAATAACGAGGTTGCTAGTTTTGAATTTTTTATAGTAAATCTGATGTATTTGATTTTATTAACTGATTTTATGTATGATGTTTTTTATTGTTTCATCTTTTTGTAATTGTGGTGCATTTAGTGTTATTGTCAATATTATATTTATGACTGTGGTTAGTGTTAAAATTTTTTTTGTTTAAATGTAATTAGGGCACCCATTATTGATCAGTGTTTATTCTATATTATTTATTATTATGTTTATTATTATAAAATTTTTATTATGTATGAGAAAATGAGTTTAGATCTTTTGATTAGTTTTATATTTTCCAGTGCTGGTTCCCAAACTGCATGAATTTAAACATGCTGCTACATTGGCATCTCAGTTCCTCCCTTTCACTGTCAAAATGGTTAAATATATCTGTTTTTTCTACTCCAACAGCTTCTTATCTCACGCTTCCCATCTGTGGAACTCCCTTCCTCTTAATTGCTTCCCTGATAGCTATAATCATCAAATATTCAAATGTAATGACAATCAAAATCTTCCATTGCCTTGATCTTGTTCCCCATCCTTCTCTTTATCGTTTCCTCAAACACACCTCTTTACTCCTCTTGCTCTTACTCTCTGTAACCCATTGCATGTCAGTGGTACTCCCAACTTGCTTGGGGTGAAATGCTTAAAAAAAAAAAAAAAATTTACTGTGGTAGTTTAGATGGCTAGAGTTAGAACTAGTAAACATTTGTAGGTAGATGTGGTAAAATTATTGCTGTCAGTAAGAATGGAATTATTTTGTCAGTATTTAGTTCATAAAGTTTTTTCAAAGTTCTATGATGTCATTATTAGATTTGATTTGGATGAAATATATATATATATATATATATTAAGTAATTCATCGAGTTTAGAAGAAACCTCAACAGAATGCAGAAAACACTGGATGGCCGTTTCGTCCTATATTTGGGACTCATCAGCAGTGCGCATACACTACCGAGAATTGAAACCCAGACAGTTACATTGAAGGGTAAACATCATACCAATTGTACTAACGAGCCTCGGTAATGAAGAAGTAGTGAACTAGACTCAATATTGCGCTGCTTGTTCACATATTCTGTGGTGGAACTCATCCAAGTTTCCTTTACCTATAGGAGCGTGCCTCCGAGAGCCACGACTACCATCACCAAGCCACTCCATCCAGAGCATTAGAAGCCGGTGCAAAGATATACAAATGATAGAAATTAAGGAGGATTTGAGATAATTAAGACTCAATGAATTACTTAATTATCTCAAATCCTCTTAATTTCTATCATATATATATATATATATATATATATATATAAATATAGCTTACGGTCAAATCACGCTGAAACACCGGTTCTCATACGATCACCGAAGTTAAGCAGCATAGAGCCAGGTCAGTACTTAGATGGGGGGACCGCTTGGGAACACCTGGTACTGTAAGCCCCCAAATTCAACCCTTACCTCACAGTCGGTGGGGGGTGTAAACAGTAGTGTCAGAGCTATGCCGCCCGGAACTTCGTTCCTGGTAGGACCACCAAAGGCGGACAGGTCTGACACACACGCCAACTAACAAGGGCTCTGGTGAAAATCCAAGGGCGTCTGCGCCGGTAACGGCGGCTTCTGGTTGTTCCTGTCTCTGCGTCTGTGGTAATCCCGCGGCAAGCAAGAACGTTATCCAAGTAGGCCTGGGTACCCCTACTTCTGTAATTTATCCCAAGAATCTTCTTCTCATAACAGGAAGAAGCCGGCTCAATCCACCCAGGGTGAATGCCGCATCAGTACAGTATATATAAATAAACATAGGTAACTATACTCGTCTCGAAAAACCTTCGAATTTTTGATTTGCCAATAATCAAATCAATCTTGAAGGAAAAAAAGGTTTTAAAAAAAGAAAGAGCTAGAAACATGAAAGTCTGTCAAAAAAATCGCACAGATACAGGTTTGAAGCCCAAAGAAAAAACCCCGATACGAGTAAACAACTAACTAAAAAGAGCTCAATACAACCGTAGAGGAGGCCTAGTCAAACCTAGTGAGCCAGACAAACCTACCCAGGTTTTATGGCTCACTAGGTTTAACTATATATATATATATATATATATATATATTTTAAAACTTTTTTGCATTTATACTTTCTTTTTATAGTTACAAATATTTAAGTAAATGCTCTGTCTGTAATAAACAGTATTAATAACATTTACCCGGCCTGAATGTCCGAGAAATTTTCATAGAAAATATTCGTTCTCTGACAGGACCTATATCCTATACGGAATCATCATATAGCCTGACATGCTTTAACCAATTGAGCCACAGAGGATCGTTTGATTAGCAAGGTCGATTTTACTGATTTTAAACTATAATATTCCATGATTTTCTCACTTACATTCATATCTGCTCAAAGCATATCCAAATGTAAACAAATAACGTGACACATTATGAAATGGACAAAGTCCGACAATTATTTTAAGTCATTTTTATGTTTATACATTCTTTATATATATATGTAGCATGAATGATTACTTTATTAATTTTATTGAATATTTTGTTTTCTAAGTTGGTCATGTAAAAGCCTGAAAATAAAGGACCAAGCATGTTGCCCATAGTGACGCCATTAGTCTGGGTATAAATATTACTAAGGTGGTCATAGGAAGGGCATTGTGTTGGGGCCACTAATAAAAGTTCTTTTTAATATTGTGGGGTTAATTTTCAGAGGTGGCAGAGAAGAATGATGATAAATGTTTAATGTCAGTTGTTTCATGGGCAGGAACATTAGAGAACAAATTTTCAACTGTCCGTTTCATACTTGAATCCAATCTTCAGGTTATGTATGTCATGTTTTGGCTTGTGTTTATATATGTTGGTAAAGATGCAAATATGAAAACAAACTTTTATGTTTCTTAAAAATCGAAAGCTAAAAATTAATACCTTGTAAAATACCACCATGAAAAATGCAAATATATGCACTACGTACAGTGCAGATCTGTCCTGGGTATGATGTTAAACTACGTCAGTGGCCTGGGTATGACAATAAACTACATTCGTGTCCTGAGTATGATGATAAACTACATCCAGCAGCAAGGCCTCTGAACAGGAGGTTTTGAGAAGCGTGGAACCACCTTTTAATTGCTGATGTTCCCAGGTCCACCCTGATCTGGGGTGATAGTACCTATTAGGGTCCCAGCTATGGGTAAATAGTTAACCCTGAAACTGGGGTCACAACACTATGAAAGTGTCAAAATAGGTTTTAATAGCAGAAATACTTTGTAAAAATTTATTACCAGCAATAAGTTTTTGAAAAAAGAATTATTATCAGCAATACATTTTTGGAAAAAAAAAAAAATATTACCAAATATAGTTTTTGGATTGAAATAAAATATTACACGTGATGCATTTTTGAAGAAAAAATATTACAAGGAAATAGATTTTTGAAGGAAAAAAATTTTTACCAGCAATACATTTGAAAAAAAAAATATTACCAGCAATAAAAATTTTGTCAGCATTAAGTAACTCATTGAGGTTGATAAAATAAACAAACAAATAGTACAGAAAATGTAACTTATAAAGCTAATACTTTAATCTAAACAAATATTTTACATTAAAATAATTAAATTAATATACATAATAAATAAATTAACGAACTATGAATCCACACATATATACAAGTAAATATATTAATAATAATCAACAACAGATAATATAAAATAACCAATACTAAATAATGAGTAAAAAGTTAACAAACAGCACTATGAAATAGCTACAAATAACTGCATTTGGATCCACAAATATTTCCAGTCTTATAGTATAATTTGAAATATAACTATTACTGCCTACCCAATAACAGGTTACTAAAATAAACTTTACTACCCATAATGCATCATCGACCAATAAATAGATGAGTCAAAACACAACATATGTCCTAAAGACTGCGTTCAAACATGACTCTCCACAACTTCCCAGTCTTTGTAACTCTTAGTAGCATTTGTTTTCTTCCTATTGCCATGATGCGATTGATTGTGGATTGGTTTCTTGTTGCTATTCCTACAATGTTTTTATTGAGATCCCTGACTTTAGTTAGTTGGCCATTGACTCATCAATATTTTTTCTACTCTTTAATAAGTCTTTTTCTTTCATCCCACAGGATTGTTAACCACCTTTCTCATACCCTGAAAAGTGCAATAGCGGAGAGCCAGTTTAGCCACTGACCATCCAACAAAGTTTTAAATATTTTCTTTTCTTCCTTTGGAAGGAAATATCTCTTACCTATTTTACCAATGAATATACATTTTGTAAAATCTGGACTTACAAAATCTCTACTACAATGAGCATTACAAAAGTGACAACAAGTATTCGTTGACATTGCAAAAGTGGCAACGAGTGTTCATTGACATCACAAAACATGATATAATAACAATGTAGTTCACAGATGGCACAGAATGGCTGAAAGAAAAAAAGAATCACAGACACACTTTTTTCTTAGAGAGACTTTTATAATATTAAGACATACACAAATCTATATATACATATATACATGTGTCTCATGTGGCAAATAATATATCATATGTATCTACACAAGAAATCTGAGTGTAAGGAGATACAAAAAGGAAGGATCCTGAGAAGCCATTTTTAGGCCCCCTGATTCAAAAAGGAAGGATTCATCTATGTCCCAGGCAAGAACATATTCTACAAATGGGAGACAGTGAGTATTGGGTTTTCCTAAATTGAGGACTGCGAGCTGGAGTTTCATTCTATACATGAGAAACAGAAATGGCACCATGGACTTGTAAGCTGCTGGGGAGGCAGATTTAGCATCTGCCAGGGATACTGACCTGCAGAAAGCAACCTGACTGTTTCGTTGCTGTAAACGAGCTGAATTTGACTGCCATTTTATTCACTGTATGAAGTGATGTGACATCTCCACCTTCTGTATTCCTGCAGAACTTAAGCATTTTTAACACCAGGAAGAGATAGTTTAAATTTCTCGGGCGCAACATCAACTCTCACACACTAGTCGTGTGCTATACTCAGCCCATTAAATTTTTAGGCTGAGAGCTAATGCCAATGAATACGAAAAAGTGGAAAATAGAGAAGAGTGAAATGGGGGAAGATATAAAAGAGAGGAAATAAGGGAAGCATAATGAAAAGAAAGGGTGAAGAAAGAGAGAGAGTGGTGTTGAAAGCAAAGAAGAGAACAGAAAGTAATGAGAAGAGAGAGATAGAAACATTCAATGACAGAGTTAATTAATGAAAGAGAAAAAAATCATGAAAACTAAATCGGAAGAAACAAAGAAAGACAAGGAAACTTTCTTTTTTAAGAAGAGAATGAAGAGAGAAAACTGTCATCAAGGGAGACTACTCAGTTGTCACTTCCTGTTTGTTAACTGGCACAATTTATATGGAAAAGAAGCATTCTGGTGCTTATTTGGATTACTGCAATTCCACACAATTTCCTCTGTGATTTGAAACAAGTCAGTATAAAATATGATTTTAAAGTTCAAAGAAATACAATTCCCCTGTGCTTTAGAGACAAATGAATAAAACCAAATATACTTGCCCTTGTGGTTAAATAGATATTGATATGACATAATATTTTATAATTACATAATTGAACTGATCTTAGGTTTACCAGTGCATAAACTATACTGGAAAGTTATGGACATATCCCCTTAATTTTATATTTGAAATGTAAACAAACGAATTGCTAAGGATTATCTTGCAACTAACATAAGACAGAAAGTGCTACACTGAAATTCAAAGGTGCATTGAGATATTGAAAGAAGCCATCCTAAAGCTAAGCAAAGTATTAAGAAACAAAAATTTTGTTCATGTTGTATTGTGTTATTCTATAACACATGATCAGTAGTCAACTTTGTATAAATTCGTAAATTTTGATGACAACCAAATTCTACAATTGCTTGGGGTATGTCATAACAGAAATTTCCATTATAACTTCACAACCTGTGAAAACTAGAAAGAAATCAGTTATTTCATCTTCACCCACTCTTGCCTGGTTGTCGTTCAATTTTTTAGCCCTAGCCTGGTCTGCAAAACACTGGATCCAAGTCTCAACAAATTCTGGTTCATCCAAGTGACTTAAAGACCCTATGGGTGATGCCATAGTTGCCTTTTTTGTTATTTTTAAGATACACTCAGACTTGTTACAATTATATCAATGCACTTACTGTTATAATTCTGATCAGGATGCTGAGGTTTCTGATTAAATTTGGCAATTGTTAAATCATAATATATAATATATATAGTGATAGCAAAGTATTAAGAAGCAGAAAAATTTAATTCAAAACAACAAAAGAGAGTACTGAACTCTTATGTAATATCAGTCCTCCTATGTGGCAGTGAATGCTGGACAATCTCCTCACAGATGAAGAAGAGACAAGCAACTGAAATGTGGTTCTACAGAAGGATGCTATGAATACCATGGAATAAATATGTGAGTGACAATAAAGTTTTAAAGAAAATGAAAATAAAAAGTACACTTATAGTTGTGATCAGGAAGACATATTGAAATTTCTAGAGCATATAATGAGGAAAGAGGGTCTGGAAAATTTGATACTCATATGACAGATTAAATGCAATATAGATTGAGGAAAACAAAGCATAACCTACCTAGTGAGTTTCAGTAAGTTGATGGCAGGAACAAGGGTGTGGAGAGATAACAAAAAGAAATAATTTAAGAGCTATAAAGGACAGAAACTTGTGGAGAGCCATGATCACCTGTGTCATGAAGGGATATAGCACTTAGAAGAAGATGATGTTTTCATGACTGACATCATCTCAGTCTTGGTTTGTATAATCCCTTAGATAATAAAAAGACAAAATTTATTAAGAGCTACAAAATAGAAGAAATTGTGGAGAGCCATGATCGTCAACAAGACATAGTACATAGAAGGGAAGGGAGATGCTGAGCAGATCTTAGTTACCATTTCTGAGAAAGTGCACATCACTTGGTGTGATCAATTGTTGATCACATTGTATGATGCAGTAGTGACATGATTTGTCTCTTTTCTTGTTGATATCTTAAGTCTCCAACGCATTGTATATTACACAGTCTACAAGCACCCTCAGGCAATAACTACCTTAATCTCCCTTGTTCTATTGATGAAATGTAAGATCCACTTGGACAGCTTCTTCCCACAAAATAGCTTTTTTCTACTTTGTGGCTGTCAAACCGTGAAATGAAGGTCATCCTAAATGGGTTCTCCTCCAGTTCCTTTCACACGAACGCTGGTGTTTCCCAAGGCTATATCCTGGGTCCTACACTGTCTCTGATCTTCATCAATGATCTTCCTGATGTCATTAACTCCCAAGTTGAGGTCTACACTGATGACACTACTATTTACTCCTGATTCAATAGTAAATCCAGCATTTTTGGCAAAACTAACTTGGCCGTACACCTTGGGAAGGACCACCAATTTGTGGTTTATTGGGGTAGGAAATGCCTTGTAAACTTTGATGCCTCTTAAATGAAACTGCTCTCATTTAACCACCATACGGAGCCCTCCCTATCTCCCATGATTGGGCTGATGCCCAAATCCATGAGAGCACCTCTCTCTGCCTGCTTTGTCTCACATTGTCCGCTGACCTGAACTACATTGAATTTAAAGCATCATCTACCGCAAAGAAATTTAGTTATCTGTTGTGCGAGAAGCTTTTTCTCACCTGAGTCCATCCTTCATATCTACAAATCAGTGATTCATCTTTACATTGAATACTGCTGCCATATATAGTCTGGAGCCCCCACTGTTTATCCTGAGGTCCTCGACAAAGTCCAGGGATGGATATGCAATGTCATAGGTCCTGATCTGGCAACCCATCTACAGTCACTCTCTCACAGACATGCTGTGGCTTCCCTCTGTCTTTTCTACGAGTACTTTCATGGCAACTGCTCCAATGAGCTACTTTCACTGGTTCCCAAACTGCATGTAAACATGCTACTAGGTTGGCATCTCGGCCCCACCCTTTCACTGTTAAAATGGCTAAATGCAGCCATCTCTTCTACAGCTTCTTATCTTGCACCTTTTGTCAGTGGAACTCCCTTCCTATCACTTGCTTCCCTGATAGCTATAATCTGCAAATATTCAAATGTAATGTCAATCAGCATCTTCTTATGTTTTGACCTTGATCCCTGCTTTCTTGTTATCCTTTTCCTAAACACTCCTCTTTATTCTTACTCTCACTCTCTGTAACCCCTTGCATACTAGTGGCACTCCTGCCTTTCATGGGCTGATTTGCTTACAAAAAAACAAAAAAAAATGTCTTCCCTGATCACTAAAATCTTAGTCTGTCCAAGTCAAGTTTAAATGGTATCTTGCCTATATATCTCCATAAATTCTGCTTGTTACAGCTTCCTCTGTAATCCTCCACCTCGAGTGGCTCATGGGCCTTGTACAGAAAGAAAAAGAAACTCTTCTCAAATGTAAGTCTCTGAACATCTTCAGTTGTATGTAAAGATAAATGGTAATGGTGATATCAGGAGACATTCACTATTGTTACATATGCTATATATCTTGTTTTGAGTTACATATGCTATATATCTTGTTTTGAGTTACATATACTGTCTTGTTTTGAGTTACATATGCTATATATCTTGTTTTGAGTTACATATGCTATATGTCTTGTTTTGAGTTACATATGCTATATATCTTGTTTTGAGTTACATATACTATATGTCTTGTTTTGAGTTACATATGCTATATATCTTGTTTTTAGTTAAATATGCTATATATCTTGTTTTGAGTTACATATGCTATATATCTTGTTTTGAGTTACATATGCTATATATCATGTTTTTTGGCTATATGTAAATAATTTTCTTAGCAATGATAATAGCATTGGTAATATTAGCCATTTCCTTATAAGGAAACATTTGGCATTCATTGACTGAGTAGCCAGTGCTAATGTTGGTTGAAATTTATAAACTATTTTCCTTAAAACAATTTTTCAGGAAAATAGGTTTTCAAGTCTGGTATCTGTTATCTTTCAATTAATTGATTAAAATGTGGGTTATTTAAAGCCAGAATATATTTTTAAACTGTAAGAATTTGGGGGGAGCGAGATAATGATTTATAATGATAGAAATCCTACTAATTAACCCATAGCTGAGGGAGAAGGGGTGGATTCATACCTTTCCCAATTGTATTTGTACATAAGTGAATATAATAAACCAGACTGGAACTGGAACTCAGCTCTCCAATTTCTAATTCTGAGCTATTATTCATTACACCACCCACACATCCAAGATTACAGCACCTGGTATTCCCAGGCTTGATGTTGCTTAAATTTAATTAAAACTAAATACAGAATGATCAAAAACAATTTACTACACAATCAGCTCCATGTATAACTTTCATTTGAAATATACATAAAATTTATGCATATAAAATTTATACCATATAAATTATACATAAAATTTATACATATAAAATTCATACAGTATAAATTATATATAAAATTTATACATATGTATAACCTTCATTTGAAATATACATAAAATTTATGCATATAAAATATACATAAAATTTATGCACTTTTTATGTATATGAAATATACATAGAATTTATGCATATAAAATTTATACAATAGAAATTATACATAAAATTTATACATATAAAATTCATACAGTATAAATTATATATAAAATTTATTTAAATTATACATAAAATTGATACATGTAAATTTATACAATATAAATTATACATAAAATTTATATATAAAATTTATATATACATAGTTTATATAATATAAATTATACATAAATTTTATACGCAAAATTATAGGCTAATTCCTAATATTTTTCTAATAATTATGATATTTACTGACAAAAATAAAAATAATGTTTCTAATCCATCTAGAATGCATAAATCAAGTCAAAAATGGCACTTACATGCGTAGAAATTTGATAGGACACAAGAAAACATATTTTGACATCTACTATAGTAAAACAGATATTCCCAAGTGATCACCCATCTTGATATTGACAAGGCTCAAAGTTGCTTAACATTAGTGATCTTATGAGAACCGGTATTTCAACATATGGCCATAAACCTAAGTCAAAGGTGAGTAATCAAAAATAAATAGAGAATGATTAAAAACATGTTACTGTACATATATAACAAATTCTTTTGAAAATGGACAAAATTTGGCATAGTGGTGTTATCAAGTACCTGCGAAAAAAGGGTTTAGACCCCAAGGGGATTCATACTGACATGGTTGCTACATTAAGGGATGATGCTCCAGCTTTATCAATAGTGCAAAAGTGGACAGCTGAAAATAGTAGGGGAAAGGAGAGTCTTAAAGATGATCCAAGGTCTCAATGTCCTGCAACCACCATTACTGAGGAAATCTTTTATCATATTCACCACATAATGACAGGTGATTGACAATAATTGCTATTACCATATTAAGTGAGTGAGTTGATAATATTCTGCATAATGAACATGAATTGATGATATTGAAAAGGGCCACATCATCAATGGCGAGTATTGTGCCAACTTTCTGAGGTAGTTACAAAAGGCTATCAAGACCAAACACCCAGGATAACTGATGAGAGGTATCTTCTTTCATCAGGACAATGCTCTCGCACAGAAGTCTTTGGTTTCAATGGCTGCTGTACGTGACTGTACCTTGTGCCTGTAACTTATTGATCACCCTGTTGGGACTTTAGGGTCATTTAATTTATCAGAAGGATTTGTTATTAATGGTTGCGTGTTTGACCGCGTCCCAAACAAATATACAAACAATCGTGATATTTCAAACAAGGAAAAAACGAGACATATATAGATCAAAACAATACAACATTTATATACAATTAAACATTTACAAACTGGAATAATATTTGTATGAGTTGCGTGCGTAAATTGTATGTGTATGCTGAAATGGTTAATCTCTCTTGTATTGTAATGTTTGCTATTTTCTTGTTTGTATCAAAGATTGTAATAATAAAATTAAGAGTTTTTTGCAAAAGAGTTTGTCAAAGTAGTCTACCCTTAATCGTATTTTGTATTTGTATTCGCTTTCGTATTTCTTATTTTTGTAATGATTATAAATCAATATGCATAAGAAATTAAGTGAAAAGTTTCAAGAGTCGTTCTCGAATGTTCGAAGTGAGTCAGTGAATGTTCTTTGAAAAGCGCGGCAAAATTATGGTTCGAAACGTCGTGGAGTATTTAGGCAATTGCTCGGTGAGTTAGCTAGACTGACTGAATGGAGTTGGTAATTTTCTTTATCGTCTGGTCAGCGATGACTAAGACGGGAGTCGGTGAAATGTTACATCTTGAAGGTTGGTAATTACAGCTACTCTGCTGCTCCGCTTCCACTGAAGGTTCAAACGTTTTTCCTTTTATATTATTTGAGTTTCCAAAAGTGGCTCAACTCGTTTTGGCGCAATTTCTGTTTCTATAAACGATTGACCAATGGAGTTGCTTGCTTCGATTTTTGCCATTTCTATTGGTTGAAGCTTTTAGGTACGTAGGCGTACGTTTTGGACTCTCTGTTCTTCTGTATCATCGCTTCTTCAGCATGAAAAAACACTTGGCTGGGATACCAATATCACAGTGATGATGACATCATAAATGCTGTTGATGCCCTTTTTGACCAACACGATGAAATGTCTTCTTCCCCAATAAGATCCATGCACTGCAACATTGATGGAAGAAGTGCGTGGACTCAGATGAGACTATGTTGAAAAATAAACCTAATTTGGTCAAATTCCCTTGGTCAGTCATAATTTTTCAGCTGACACTCATATGCATAAAACAGAAAAGATACATAAAATATTTTAAAAAAAGTTAACTTAAATCCTAGCAATAAAAATGTTTGACAGTGTCTAATAAAATAAATATTGGTTAATGAATTTGGTGGCATAGTAATGAGTTCAATCCCTGGTTCAGGCAGGGAAATGAAGTAAGCCATAGCCGAGCAATACATAAGTCATGGTAGACGGAACAAGAAAAATCTACTGCTAAAGGGTTCAGTCTTCAACTGAACCCTTTAGCAGTTGAAGACAACACAGATGAACATATACCTAATGAAGGTCAGAGGGCACAGCCACTGAAATATTGGGATAATAATGATAAAGATGAGGACAATAGTCTGCATATAAATTATATAAATAATTTACCGAGAAGGTTATCAGGTGAGAAGAATAACAAAGATCAGGAAAATAGTCTACTTATAAAAAATATAAATAATGATAACTCCTTATCTCAAAAGTTAGAGAGAAGCTGATCAGGTGATAAAAACAACAAAGACTGGGATGATAGTCTATTTATAAATAATGATAACTCTCTGATCCCAGAAATTCACCAAGAAGGCTATCAGGCGATAAGAATAACAAAGATGAGGAAAATAGTCTATATATAAAAAATATAAATAATTTATAACTTCTCATCCCAAAAATTCAGATAGAAGTCGATCAGGTGATAATAACAACAAAGATGGAGATATTGGTTTATTTATGAATAATATAAATAATGTTAAATCCTTATCCCGGAAATTCAGATAGAAGTCGATCAGGTAATAACAACAAAGATGAGGGCAGCAGTCTGCAGGTTAATAGAGGGGTCCTTGACTTACATCGGAGATCCGTTCCTATGGTGCAACATTACCCGATTTTCGATATAAGTTGGAACTAACCTACATAAGCACCCATGAGTATGTCTTATGCTTGGAAGCCATAATGAAGGGCAAAAAGTTCCCCAAAAAACAACAGAAATGAGAGATAACAAATGTAGCACAATTTAATATGGTGTACAAACAATGTAGTCTTCTTCATGGAGTGCTCATGATGATGTATTATGAGAGATGGCACCATAACCATGAAATACCATAGGTCATGTCTGACATAACCCAAAGACCTTCTGTAATGTAAATAATGATAACTCCTTGATCCCAGAAATTCAGACAGATGGCAATCGGGTGAAAATATCAACAAATATATGATAACAAAAAAGATGAGGACAATAGTCTGCATGTAAATAATGATAACTCCCTAATCCCAGAAATTCAGACAGGGCAATCAGGTGAGAAAAACATCAAAAACAAGGACAATAGCCCACATGTTAGTGTAAATAAGGATAACTCCTCGTGCCAGAAATTCAGATGAAAGCTGATCAGTTGGTAATTATATTAACAAATATAATGCAATAACAACAATGATGAGGACTATAGTCTGCTTGCAGATAATGTAAATAATGATAACTCTCTGATCCCAGGAATTTTTGACATAACATATAATCTCACTTTGAAAAACTAAAATCTGTTCAAAAATAAATAAGACTGAGGCCCTATTTGGAGAGTTGTCAATGAAAGGCAAATGTCAGTAGTTTTTCAGACAAATTAATTAATTAATATTCTAAAATTAAGTGCTCTCCAGCCTTTAAAAATATCATAAAAAGATTACATAAAATATTAAATATTGATACTTCTCAATCCAAAAATTGTTGTATTCAATATCAATGATTTCAAAGAGAGATATTTCTTTTATATTTTATGTCTCTTGACAGTAAAGAAAACTTTGTAATAATTTTGTGATCATTGTAAAAGAAATAAAGGATGAAAAAGAAAAGCAAACTTCAGCAGTGTTTGGCCATTTACTTTAAGTCAATGTTTATTTACTTCCTGTTTTCCAACTTCCTACCATCAAATATTCATCTTCTCTTTCTGAACCTTTTGATTTGATTTTATTAAACACTATCATCCATTTTTATTGCTGGGTTTTAAGTTTTATTTTTTTTTATATATTTTAAGTACCTTTTCTGTTCTCTACATAATTTGTAACTTTCGATTTTCTTTCATAGACTTTTTTTAAGTAACAAATTTTGAAATTATCTTATCACTCTGTTATATTTGTTTTCAGCAATTTAATCTTGAACAGTTTGAGTTTATTAATTTTGTACATTGTTTTGGAGACATTTATGCTAGTTATCCAAAAGTAATACTACTTCTTTCCTGTTCATAGTTTTATTATGATTATTTACATTATACTTCATCACCAAAATGACAAAGTGTCACATCCTGATTCAGTTAGGAGTCAAAGGTAAATAATGGGGTGGAGGAGGTGCTGTTGTTCTGGGATGGAGGGAATACTGTTGTAGTATGTGTTCCATGCTGGGGCTTCTTGACACACTTGCATGGACAGAATCCTCAAATCTGATCAGTAGCATGGTTTTTGACTGGCTATGACTAGCTAAGACCAGAAATTGACCAGTGGATGCAGTGGAGACACTCGGGTTCCCCACATTAAAACAAATTGATTTTGTGTCACATCCTACACAGTGGGTAGTCAAAGGTAAATTTTGGAGTGGGGGAGATGCTGTTTATCTGGGATGGAGCAGATGCTGTTGTAGTATCTGTTCTGTGCCAGTTCCCTGCCTGCCCTCCAATGGTTGGAATGAATCTTTGGATCTATTCCACAGGATGATTTTTGACTGGCTATGACTAGCTAAGACAAGATATGACTAGCTAAAACCAGAAATTTACCAGTGGCCCAAGTGTCTCCACTCAGGTAACCCACATTAAAACAAACTGACTTTGTGTCGCATCCTGACTCAGTAGGGAGTCAAAGGTAAATATTGGGTACTCTCTTCATTTTGTTATTTGTGTTCAAGTACTTTAACCTATTACCTGCAGCATGTCTGCATATATTAGTAACCAGAATTTGCATCTTTTTTATACAGGACATTCTAAGTGAGAGAGGAGGGAAATAAAAAAGAAAATGAGAGCTCACTGTGAGACGTGGATATTGTACATACATTTTGAACATGTGCACTTGGAATAAAAAAACAGTCAAGTGGATCCACATGTCTTTCAAACTCCAAGTCCCCCACATGGAAATATGGTGTCAGAAGTGAAAACCCACACATGCAATAATGGACATTATTCAACCTTCCACACAGAGGTCCTGGGAAGAAAACACTGAAGAAAATTATAGAAACTCGTTACAGAAATTTTAATTGTACCTTGTGGTATCAGAAAAAATTACCAAGCCAGATAATATAAAATGTGCATTGTTCCTGTATACAGCTGAAGAAAAAGCAATATAGGTATGACATGCCCTAATATTCACAGTTTGGTTTAGTTTGGTTTGGTTTGGTTTGTTTTACAGCATATCAATCTCAATGGTTTATTTAATGCCAACAAAATTTTTTATTGCTAGTAATATTTTTTGTGAAAAATCTGTTTCTGGTAATATATTTTCCTTCAAAATTGTATTGCTGGTAATAAATTTTTTCAAAAAAGTATTACCGGTAATAGTTAACTATTTGCCCATAGCTAGGACCCTAACAGGTACTACAGGGTGAACTAGGGAACACTAGCAATTAAGAGGTGGTTCCACACTCCTCAAAACCTCCTGATCAGGGGCCATGCTGCTGGATGTAGTTTAACATCTTACCCAGGATGCAGATGTAGTTTAACATCTTACCCAGGATGTGGATGTAGTTTAACATCTTACCCAGGATGTGGATGTAGTTTAACGTCTTATCCAGGATGACCTAACATTCACGGATACAGAAAAAGGAAATTATAAGGCATTAGTGAGAAAATTCCAGAAATATATACAAGGCAAGAAAGGTATCTGTTTAATACAAGGATACAACAGAAAAGAGAAAATTACCTGTCATTTCTCACAGACATATAAACAAAAGCAGGAAGATGTTAGCATGAACATTTAATAGACAGTATGGTACATGACGACATCATTATGGGAATCTGGAGTGACAAGACAAAAAGAAGACTAATGTGGGGTATAGCCTCTTGGTGGGGGTGATCTTGGGGTGATGGTGTTAATTCATTAATAAAGTTGTATTTCATGGGTGGTGATTGCTAGCTGTTTTGGTTCAGAGATAAAAGAACTTCAAGACAGGGAATACAGAGAGAATGTGGGTGGTTTGTTACTATGTAAGTGGCATGGTGGGTCATAGCTGTGAAGGTTAGACATGGTGAAACCAAGGAATTTAGTTTGTCCACGCATATTCCCTGAAAGTAGTGACAGAGTAGATAGAGGCTTACCACATCCAACCTGCGAGAAACAGGTTGGAAGGTGGAAAGTAATTCTTCTCCAACAAGTACTCAGGGAGGCTTTCTTTTGAACTTGAGATTAGAAAGAGTGTGTATATATATATATATATTATTTATATTTTTTATATTTTTTATTCCAAGTGCACATGTTCAAAATGTGTGTACAATGTCCACATCTCACAGTGAGCTCTCATTTTTTTTTTTTTATATAATCTGGCCCCAGATATATATATATATATATATATATATATATATATATATATATTTATTTTTTTTTAAACGTTTCACACCAAGCAAGGCGGGAAGCCACTAGGACGCAAGGGATTACAGAAGATTTGGAGCAAGATCAGATAAGAGTGATAGAGGAAAGGATGAGGAGAAGGATAGTGGATAGATCAAGGCAACTGGAGATGTCGACTGACATTACATTTGAATAGGTGGAGATTATGGCTATCAGGGAAACTGGAATAGGGAAAGGAGTTCCACAGGTGAGATGTGCGGGATATGAAGCTATTGGAGTAGAAGAGATGGCTACATCTAATGGTTTCAACAGTGAAAGGGCGATATATATATATATATATATATATATATATATATATATATATATATATATATATCGGGACCAGATCATCTTTTAGGCTAATATAGGTTGCAGCCTAAGGTCCTTTAATCTTTTCTAAAGCAGCAATTTTAATTTTCTAGATGTTATAAATAGTTTCATAAACTGAAATTATGCCAATAAGACAAACTCCTATTTATTTTGATTGTTTTATTTTTATAATGGTGGTTGTTAAAAAATCTGCTTTTTTACCATGGTTGTGTTGAATCATGTGCTGATTTAGTTTGAAATAAATAGTAAAATGCTGATATATCTTTAAGAAAATGTTTAATGACAAATAAAATATTACTATTCCAGTTTATTTAAAGAATTTGCAATAAGTTTAATTCAAGCAGTGTAAATGTCACTGAAATATATCACAAGTAAAAAATATTCAAGGTGAGTTAGAGGGTTGCTCCAGCTGAAGAGGGCCCTGTAATTTTATCGGCCGTCCCAATCTCCTGACCTCACCCCATAGAAAACTTGTGGAGCTTGTTGCTCAACTGCTTTCTTGAGAGCCTCTACTTTATAATACTCCATAAGTTTTTTATGGGGTTGAGGTCAGGAGATTGTGGCGGCCAAGTCATAACACTCACCTGCTTCTCATCAAAGTATTCCTTCATCAATTTTGATTTGTGACAGGGAGCTTTATCCTGCAAAAAATGAGCTTGGTGGGGTCAATTTGCACCCTTTCAGCAGAATGGAGCAGACAAGACTCTAAAATTCTCTTGTACTGCTCACTCCTGAGGGTCTTTTCAATAGGTTTCAAGAAACCAGTTCCATGAAAAGAAAAGCATCCCCAGTACATTATACTGAACGGATGCTTGACAGTACTTACTGCTAAATTCAAAGAGCTTTCAAAGCTTCTTCTTCGGATTTTAGATCGCTTATCCTTTGAATTTAGCTCAACTTTCGTTTCATCGGAGAAGAGAACATTTAGTAAAAAAAATCAGCTGAGTACTTTTTATCGAACATCACTGTATATATATATATATATATATATATATATATATATATATATATTTGTATATTTAGGCAGCAAGTTTTCATTAATGCATGTTTTATTAAATAATATAGACAATTTTTGTCTATTTATTTAAAGTAAGTTCCTTTCATATTGTCTGATAAGCTTAATCGCAATATCATTGAAAGACAAAAGGAAAACACCATATTGATACATGTTTAAATCCAATCTAAGCTTTTGGCTTACACAAGCCATTATCAAAGATGGCAATTTCAATAAATCAAACAACAATGGACGAAACAACAATGATAGTTCGCCCTTGGTGCATGAACATTTCCAAATAACAACAAACTCTTATACACGAGACGCGGAAGTGAAAACCACGTCACAGCTCGTGATGTCACACATGACTATGCGAGAGTGAAAAATGAGAAGTATTAAGTATGGGAAGCTGTTGGTATAAAGTGATAGCTTCTGTTATAAATTATAGGCATTTAAGGATATTTGTGGTGATTTCATAGTTTATTTTGTTCAGATCAGGTTTCCACTGTTTTATATATATATATATATATATATATATATATTAACCTACTAATCACTTGATGAATGTTATCATCTTTGCTTTTTAAAATTATAAGCTGTATTAGGACTTTCTTAAATATGCGAGTACTTTCCACTGTACAATCAGTCATCTTCAGGCATGGAAATTATTTTGTTTTTGGTAAAATTCAGGTAGCATCAGAGACAAAAAATATAATGTGAACTGAAATATATTTTTTTTTAAAATGATATTGATAACGGATACAAATTTGTCGAGCATGCACTCACAACACTAAGGTTGGATTTTTTGAAACTTTAAGTGAGTGAGGTTTTTTACTAATATGGCAATTTGAAAATTTTTTGTTGTAGTAGTTTATCAGTCAATGTGACATGAACATTTTATATCATTAACTTTACTAATTTACTTTTTGTATGGATGATTCATTGTAACATTTTATATCATTAACTTTACTAATTTACTTTTTGTATGGATGATTCATTGTAACATTTTATATCATTAACTTTACTAATTTAATTTTTGTATGGATGATTCATTGTAACATATATATATATATATATTTGTATTTTTGTATAGTATAGCTACTAGTGGGGGCTAGCCAAACCCTATTGCAGATGCTTGCTCAGGTGCATTTGTGTTTATTCAACACCCACATGTGGTTTATACTGCAACTAAATTAAACTAAATTACAACATATATATATGTTTTATTCATTCATGTTCATATTAAGTGCTTTGAATTTCCTTTTCTTTTCCTTCATTTCATCTTCATTTTTTCTTTCTTTCTTTCCAGCTTTCTTTCTTTTTTTTTCTATTTGCCCTTTCTTTCTCTTGCCTTTTCTATTTCTTTTCCTTCTATAAAGCACCTCCATATTCATCTTTTTTTTTTTTTTTTTTCATTTTTTTCTTTTTCTACCCTCTCCCTTTCTTTTTTTCCTTTTCTCCATTCCTTCCTTTTCTTTTTTTCTTTCTTATATTTTTTATCTTTTTTTCTCTATTTTCTCCTCTCTCCTCTTATTTTTTTTTCTTTTTTTCCTTTTCTTTTCCATTTTTCCTTCTCTTATTTTTTTTCAAAATTTTTTCTTTTTCTCCCCTTTTCTTTTCCTTTTCCATTCTTCCTTTTTCTATTTCCTCTCTCTTTTTTTATCAAAAATTTTTCTCTATTTTTTACCCTACCCTCTCCCTCTTTCTTTTCTTTCCTTTTTCTCCCATTCCTTCCTTTTCTATTTCCTCCTTCTCTTTCTTTTTTTTTTATCAAAATTTTTCTCTATTTTTTACCCTCTCTTTTTTTTTTTTTTTCTCCACCTATTTCCTTCTCCTTCTCTTATTTTTTTTTTATCAAAATTTTTCTACCTCTCCCTTTTTCTCCCTTCTCTCCCTCTTTTTTTTCAAATTTTTTTTTTCTTTCCTTTTTTTTTCTTTTTCCTTTTTCTATTTCTCTTCTCTTTTTTTTTTTCAAAATTTTCTCTCTTTTTCTACCCTCTCCTCTTTCTTTTCTTTTTTTTTCTCCATTCCTTCCTTTTTCTATTTTTTTCTTCTTTTTTTTATCAAATTTTTCTCTATTTTTTCTACCCTCTCCCTCTTTCTTTTCTTTCTTTTCTCCATTCCTTCCTTTTCTTTTCCTCAACTTCTCTTATTTTTTTCAAAATTTTTTTTCTATTTTTTTCTATTTTCCCTCTCCCTCTTTCTTTTCTTTCTTTTTCTCCATTCCTTCCTTTTTCTATTTCCTCAACTTCTCTTATTTTTTTATCAAAATTTTTCTCTATTTTTTCTACCCTCTCCCTCTTTCTTTTTTTTTTTTCTCCATTCCTTCCTTTTTCTATTTCCTCAACTTCTCTTTTTTTTTTTATCAAAATTTTTCTCTATTTTTTCTACCCTCTCCCTCTTTTCTTTTTTTTTTTTTCTCCCATTCCTTTTTCTATTTCCTCAACTTCTCTTATTTTTTTTTATCAAAATTTTTTCTATTTTTTCTACCCTCTCCTCTTTCTTTTTTTCTTTTTCTCCATTCCTTCCTTTTCTATTTCCTCACCTTTTCTTCTCTTTTTTTCTCTTTTTCTTTTTTCTACCCTCTCCCTCTTTCTTTTCTTTCTTTTTCTCCATTCCTTCCTTTTTCTATTTCCCTTTTTCTTCTCTTATTTTTTTTTTATCAAAATTTTCTCTTTTTTTTCTATTCCCTCTCCCTCTTTCTTTTTTTTTTTTTCTCCATTCCTTCCTTTTCTATTTCCTCAACTTCTCTTATCTTTTTTTATCAAAATTTTTTCTCTTTTTTTCTACCCTCTCCTCTCTTTTCTTTTTTTTCTTTTTCTCCATTCCTTCCTTTTCTATTTCCTCAACTTCTCTTATTTTTTTTTTTTTCAAAATTTTTCTCCATTTTTTCCTCTCCCTCTTTTTTTTTCTTTTCTCCATTCCTTTTTTTCTATTTCCTCAACTTCCTTCTCTTTTTTTTTATCAAAATTTTTCTCTATTTTTCTACCCTCTCCTCTTTTCTTTTTTTTTTTCTCCATTCCTTCCTTTTTCTATTTCCTCAACTTCTCTTCTCTTTTTTTTTATCAAAATTTTTCTCTATTTTTCTACCTCTCCCTCTTTCTTTTTTTTCTTTTCTCCATTCCTTCCTTTTCTATTTCCTCTCCTTCTCTTTTTTTTTTTCAAAATTTTTTCTATTATTTTCTACCCTCCCTCTCCCTCTTTTTTTTTTTTTTCTTTTCTCCATTCCTTCCTTTTTCTATTTCCTCATTCCTTCTCTTCTCTTTTTTTTATCAAAATTTTTCTCTATTTTTTCTACCCTCTCCCTCTTTCTTTTTTTTTTTTCCATTCCTTTTTTCTATTTTCCTTTCTTCTCTTATTTTTTTATCAAAATTTTTCTATTTTTCTACCCTCTCCCTCTTTCTTTTTTTCTTTTTCTCCATTCCTTTTTTCTATTTTTTTCTCAAATTTTTTTCTCAAATTTTTTCTATTTTTCTCCTCTCCCTCTTTCTTTTTTTTCTTTTTCTCCATTCCTTCCTTTTTCTATTTCCTCAACTTCTCTTATTTTTTTATCAAAATTTTTCTCTATTTTTTCTAACCTCTCCCTCTTTCTTTTTTTTCTTTTTCTCCATTCCTTCCTTTTTCTATTTCCTCAACTTCTCTTATTTTTTTATCAAAATTTTTCTCTATTTTTTCTACCCTCTCCCTCTTTCTTTTTTTCTTTTTCTCCATTCCTTCCTTTTTCTATTTCCTCAACTTCTCTTATTTTTTTTATCAAAATTTTTCTCTATTTTTTCTACCCTCTCCCTCTTTCTTTTTTTCTTTTTCTCCATTCCTTCCTTTTCTATTTCCTTCCTTCTTCTTATTTTTTTATCAAAATTTTTTCTATTTTTTCTTTCCCTCTTTCTTTTTTTTTTTTCTCCATTCCTTCCTTTTTCTATTTTCACCTTTTCTTCTTTTTTTTTCTCCATTTCTCTATTTTTTTCTCCCCTTTCCTTTCTTTTCTCCATTCCTTCCTTTTCTATTTTCTTCTCTTATTTTTTTATCAAAAATTTTTTCTATTTTTCTCTCTTTCTTTTCTCCATTCCTTCCTTTTCTCTTCCTTATTTTTTTCAAAATTTTTCTTCTTTTTTTTTTCCATTCCTTCCTTTTTTTTTTTTCTCCATTTTCCTTTTCTATTTTTCTTCTTTTTTTTTTATCAAAATTTTTCTCTATTTTTTCTACCCTCTCCCTCTTTTTTTTTTCTTTTTCTCCATTCCTTCCTTTTTCTATTTCCTCAACTTCTCTTATTTTTTTTATCAAAATTTTTCTCTATTTTTTCTACCCTCTCCTCTTTCTTTTTTTCTTTTCTCCATTCCTTCCTTTTCTATTTCCTCCTTCTCTTATTTTTTTCTCAAAATTTTCTCTATTTTTCTACCCTCTCCCTCTTTCTTTTTTTCTTTTTCTCCATTCCTTCCTTTTCTATTTCCTCACCTTTTCTTATTTTTTTTTCAAAAATTTTCTCTATTTTTCCTACCCTCTCCCTTTTTTTTTTTTCCATTCCTTCCTTTTCTATTTCCTTCCTTTTTTCTTTTTTTTTTCCTCAAAATTTTTTTCTCTATTTTTTCTACCCTCTCCCTCTTTCTTTTTTTTTTTTTCTCAAAATTTCTTCTTTTTTTTCTTTTTTTCCTCTCCCTTTCCTTTTTTCTCTTCCTTTTTTTTTCAAATTTTTTTTTTCTTTCTCTTTTTTCCCTTTTTTTTCTTTTTTTCTCCATTCCTTCCTTTTTCTATTTCCTCCTTCTCTTCTCTTTTTTTCTCAAAATTTTTCTCTATTTTTCTACATTCCTCTCCCTCTTTCTTTTTTTTCTTTTTCTCCATTCCTTCCTTTTTCTATTTCCTCAACCTTTTCTTCTCTTATTTTTTCTCAAAATTTTTCTCTATTTTTTCTACCCTCTCCTCTTTCTTTTTTTTTTTTTTCTCCATTCCTTCCTTTTTCTATTTCCTCACCTTTTCTTCTTTTTTTTCTCAAAATTTTTCTCTATTTTTTCTACCCTCTCCCTCTTTTCTTTTTTTTTTTTTTCTCCATTCCTTCCTTTTCTATTTTCCTCTTCTTCTTCTTTTTTTTTTATCAAAATTTTTCTCTTTTTTTCCTCTCCCTCTCCTTTCTTTCTTTCTTTTTTTTTTTTTCCTCCATTCTCTTATTTTTTTCTATTTTCTCTTTTTCTTCTTCTCTTTTTTTTTTTTTCTCCAAATTCCTTCCTTTTCTTTTCTCAACTTCTCTTATTTTTTATCAAAATTTTTTCTCTATTTTTCTACCCTCTTTCTTTTTTTTTTTTTTTTCTCCATTCCTTCCTTTTCTATTTCCTCAACTTCTCTTTTTTTTTTTTTATCAAAATTTTTCACTATTTTTCTACCCTCTCCCTCTTTCTTTTTTTTCTTTTTCTCCATTCCTTCCTTTTTCTATTTCCTCAACTTCTCTTATTTTTTTATCAAAATTTTTCTCTATTTTTTCTACCCTCTCCCTCTTTCTTTTTTTCTTTTCTTTTCCTTCCTTTTTTTTTCTCACCTTTTCTTCTTTTTTTTCTCAAAATTTTCTTTTTTCTCTACCCTCTCCCTCTTTCTTTTCTTTCTTTTCTCCATTCCTTCCTTTTTCTATTTTTTTATTTTTCTCTATTTTTCTACCCTCTCCCTCTTTTTTTTTTTTTTTTTCTCCATTCCTTCCTTTTCTATTTCCTCTTTCTTTTCTTCTCTTCCTTTTTTTTTATCAAAATTTTTCTCTATTTTTCTACCCTCTCCCTCTTTCTTTTTTTTTCTTTTTCTCCATTCCTTCCTTTTTCTATTTCCTTTTCTTTTCTTTCTTTTTTTTCTCAAAAATTTTTCTCTATTTTTTTTTACCCTCTCCCTCTTTCTTTTTTTTCTTTTTCTCCATTCCTTCCTTTTTCTATTTCCTCACCTTTTCTTTCTTTTTTTTCTCAAAATTTTTCTCTATTTTTTCTCCCTCTTTCTTTTTTTCTTTTCTCTTTTCCTTCCTTTTTTTTATTTTTTTCTATTTCTTCTTTCTTCTTTTTTTTATTTTTTTTCAAAATTTTCTCTCCCCTCTCCCCTTTCTTTTTTTTTCTTTTTCCATTCCTTCCTTTTTCTTTTTCCTTTTCTTATTTTTTTCTCAAAATTTTTCTCTATTTTTTCCTACCCTCTCCCTCTTTCTTTTTTTCTTTTTCCATTCCTTCCTTTTCTATTTCCTTTCCTTTTCTTCTCTTTTTTTTTTCTCAAAATTTTTCTCTTTTTCTACCCTTCTTTTTTTCTTTTCTTCTCCCATTCCTTCCTTTTTCTTTCTTTTTTTCTTCTTTTTTTTTTCAAAATTTTTCTCCATTTTTCCTCTTCTTTCTTTCTTTTTTTTTTCTCCATTTCCTTCCTTTTCTATTTCCTCTTCTCTTATTTTTTATCAAAATTTTTCTCTATTTTTTCTACCCTCTCCCTCTTTCTTTTTTCTTTTCTTTTCCTTCCTTTTCCTATTTCCTTCCTTTTTTCTTTTTTCTCAAAATTTTCTCTATTTTTCTACCCTCTCCCTCTTTATTTTTTTTTTCTCCATTTCCTTCCTTTTTCTAACCTTTTCTTCTCTTATTTTTTTTTCTCAAAATTTTCTCTATTTCTTCCCTACCCTCTCCCTTTTTTTTCTTTCTTTTCTCCATTCCTTCCTTCCTTTTCTATTTTTTCTCTTCTCTTTTTTTTTATCAAAATTTTTCTCTATTTTTTCTACCCTCTCCTTTTCTTTCTTTTTTTTTTTTTTTTCTCCTTTTTTTCCTTCCTTTTCTTTTCTCTTTTCTCCATTCCTTCCTTTTCTATTTCCTCTTCTCTTTTTTTATTTTTTTTCTCAAAATTTTTTTCTATTTTTTCTACCCTCTCCCTCTTTCTTTTTTTTCTTTTCTCCATTCCTTCCTTTTTCTATTTCCCTCACCTTTTCTTCTCTTTTTTTTCTCAAAATGTTTCTCTATTTCTCTACCCTCTCCCTCTTTCTTTTCTTTCCTCCATTCCCCTCTCCCTCTTTCTTTTCTTTCTTTTTCTCCATTCCTTCCTTTTTCTATTTTCCTTTTCTATTTTCTTATTTTTTTCTCAAAATTTTCTCTATTTTTCCCTACCCTCTCCCTCTTTTTTTTTTCTTTTCTCCATTCCTTCCTTTTTCTATTTCCTCACCTTTTCTTCTCTTATTTTTTTCTCAAAAAATTTTTCTCTATTTTTCCTACCCTCTCCCTCTTTCTTTTTTTTTTTTTTTCTCCATTCCTTCCTTTTCTATTTCCTCACCTTTTCTTCTCTTTTTTTCTCAAAAATTTTCTCTATTTTTTCTACCCTCTCCCTCTTTCTTTTTTTCTTTTCTCCATTCCTTCCTTTTCTATTTCCTTTTCTCTTATTTTTTTTTTCAAAATTTTTTCATTTCCTTTTTTCTATTTTTTTTCTTTCTTTTCTCTCCATTCCTTCCTTTTTCTATTTCCTCAACTCTTCTCTTTTTTTTATCAAAATTTTTCTCTATTTTTCTACCCTCTCCCTCTTTTTTCTCCCTCTTTCTATTTTTTTTCTTTTTCCATTCCTTCCTTTTCTATTTCCTCCTTCTCTTCTCTTTTTTTTCTCAAAATTTTTCTCTATTTTTTCTACCCTCTCCCTCTTTCTTTTTTTTTTTTCTCCATTCCTTCCTTTTTCTATTTCCTCAACTTCTCTTCTATTTTTTTATCAAAATTTTTCTCTATTTTTTCTACCCTCTCCCTCTTTCTTTTTTTTTTTTCTCCATTCCTTCCTTTTTCTATTTCCTCACCTTTTCTTCTCTTATTTTTTCTCAAAATTTTTCTCTATTTTTCTACCCTCTCCCTCTTTCTTTTCTTTCTTTTTCTCCATTCCTTCCTTTTTCTATTTCCTCACCTTTTCTTCTTTTTTTTCTCATCTTCCCCTTTTTCTCTATTTTTCTACCCTCTCCCTCTTTCTTTTTTTCTTTTCTCCATTCCTTCTTTTTTTCTTTTCCTCACCTTTTTCTTCTTTTTTTTCTCAAAATTTTCTCTATTTTTTCCTACCCTCTCCCTCTTTTTTTCTTTCTTTTTCTCCATTCCTTCCTTTTCTTCTCTTATTTTTTCTCAAAATATTTCTCTTTTTCTTCTACCCTCTCCCTCTTTCTTTTTTCTCCATTCCTTCTTTTTCTTCCTTTCCTTTTCCTTTTTTCTTATTTTTTCTCAAAATTTTTCTCTATTTTTCCTACCCTCTCCCTCTTTCTTTTTTCTTTTCTCCATTCCTTCCTTTTTCTATTTCCTCCTTTTCTCTTATTTTTTTTTATCAAAATTTTTCTCTTTTTTCCTACCCTCTCTTTTTTCTTTTTCTTTTTTTTTTTTCTCCTTCTCTTCTTTTTTTTCCTTCCTTTTTCTATTTCTCACCTTTTCTTCTCTTATTTTTTCTTTTTTCTCAAAATTTTTCTTCTACCCTCTCCCTCTTTCTTTTCTTTCTTTTTCTCCATTCCTTCCTTTTTCTATTTCCTCAACTTCTCTTATTTTTTTTATCAAAATTTTTCTCTATTTTTTCTACCCTCTCCCTCTTTCTTTTTTTTCTTTTTCTCCATTCCTTCCTTTTTCTATTTCCTCACCTTTTCTTCTCTTATTTTTTCTCAAAATATTTCTCTATTTCTTCCTACCCTCTCCCTCTTTCTTTTCTTTCTTTTTCTCCATTCCTTCCTTTTTCTATTTCCTCACCTTTTCTTCTCTTATTTTTTTTCTCAAAATTTTTCTCTATTTCTTCCTACCCTCTCCCTCTTCCTTTTTTTTCTTTTTCTCCATTCCTTCCTTTTTCTATTTCCTCAACTTCTTATTTTTTTTATCAAAATTTTTCTATTTTTCTTTTTACCCTCTCCTTCTTTCTTTTTTTTTCTTTTTCTCCATTCCTTCCTTTTCTATTTCCTCACCTTTTTCTTCTTTTTTTTTTCTCAAAATTTTTCTCTATTTTTTCCTACCCTCTCCCTCTTTTTTTTTTTCTTTTTCTCCATTCCTTCTTTTTCTATTTCCTCTTCCCTTTTCTTCTCTCTTTTTTTTCTCAAAATATTTCTCTATTTTTTCCTACCCTCTCCCTCTTTCTTTTCTTTCTTTTTCTCCATTCCTTCCTTTTTCTATTTCCTCATTTTTTTCTTCTCTTTTTTTTCTCAAAATTTTTCTCTTTTTTTTCTATTCCTTCCCTCTCCTCTTTCTTATTTTTTTTTTTCTTTTTTCCATTCCTTCCTTTTTCTATTTCTCCATTCCTTCCTTTTTCTTTTCTTCTCTTTTTTTTTTATCAAAATTTTTCTCTATTTTTTCTACCCTCTCCCTCTTTCTTTTTTTTCTTTTTCTCCATTCCTTTTTTTCTATTTCAAAACCATTTCTTCTTTTTTTTTTTCTCTCCCCTTTTTTCTCTATTTTTCCCTCTTCCCTTTTTCTTTTTTTTTTCTCCATTCCTTCTTTTTTTTTCTATTTCCATTCCTTCCTTTTCTATTTTTCTTCTCTTATTTTTTTTTCTCAAAATTTTTCTCTATTTTTCTACCCTCTCCCTCTTTCTTTTTTTTCTTTTCTCCATTCCTTCCTTTTCTATTTTTCACCTTTTTCTTCTCTTTTTTTTTCTCAAAATTTTTCTCTATTTTTTCTACCCTCTCCCTTTCTTTTTCTTTCTTTTTCCATTTTCTTTTTATTTCCATTCTCTTTTTTTTCATCAAAATTTTTCCTCACCTCTTTCTTTTTCTCTTTTTTTTTTCTTTTCAAAATTTTCTCTATTTTTTTTTCTTCTTTTTTCCTCTCTTCCTCTTTCTTTTTTTTTTTTTCTCCATTCCTTCCTTTTTTCTATTTCCTCCTTTTCTTCTCTTATTTTTTTCTCAAAATTTTTCTACCCTTTCTCTTTTTTTTTCCATTCCTTCCCTATTTCTCCTTCTCTTTTTTTTTTTTTTTCATTTTTCCATTCCTTCCTTTTTTTCTTTTCTTTCCTTCCACCTTTTCTTCTCTTATTTTTTCTCAAAATATTTCTCTATTTCTTCCTACCCTCTCCCTCTTTCTTTTCTTTCTTTTTCTCCATTCCTTCCTTTTTCTATTTCCTCACCTTTTCTTCTCTTATTTTTTCTCAAAATATTTCTCTATTTTTCTACCCTCTCCCTCTTTCTTTTCTTTCTTTTTCTCCATTCCTTCCTTTTTCTATTTCCTCACCTTTTCTTCTCTTATTTTTTCTCAAAATTTTTCTCTATTTTTTCTACCCTCTCCCTCTTTCTTTTCTTTCTTTTTCTCCATTCCTTCCTTTTTCTATTTCCTCAACTTCTCTTATTTTTTTTATCAAAATTTTTCTCTATTTTTTCTACCCTCTCCCTCTTCTTTTCTTTTTTTTTTCCCATTCCTTCCTTTTTCTATTTCTCCTTCTCTTCTCTTTTTTTTTCTCAAAATTTTTCTCTATTTTTCCTACCCTCTCCCTCTTTCTTTTTTTCTTTTTCTCCATTCCTTCCTTTTTCTATTTCCTCCTTCTCTTCTTCTCTTTTTTTCTCAAAATTTTTCTCTCTTTTTCTACCCTCTCCCTCTTTCTTTTTTTCTTTTTCTCCATTCCTTCCTTTTTTTCTTTCCTCACCTTTTTATTTCTCTTATTTTTTTCTCAAAATTTTCTCTATTTTTCTACCCTCTCCCTCTTTCTTTTTTTCTTTTTCTCCATTCCTTCCTTTTCTATTTCCTCACCTTTTCTTCTTTTTTTTTCTCAAAATTTTTCTCTATTTTTCCCTACCCTCTCCCTTTCTTTTCTTTTTTTTCTTTTTTCTCCATTCCTTTTTTCTATTTTTTTTTTCTTTTTCTCTTATTTTTTTTTCTTCTCTTATTTTTCTACCCTCTTTCCTTTTTCTTTTTTTCTTTTTTCCATTCCTTCCTTTTTTCTATTTTCCTTTTCTTCTCTTATTTTTTTATCAAAATTTTTCTCTTTTTTCTACCCCCTCTTTCTTTTTTTCTTTTCTTTTCCTTCCTTTTTTTCTTTTCTTATTTTTTTCTCTTATTTTTTATCTTTTTTTTTTTTTCCTCTCCTCTTTTTTTTTTTTCCCCATTCCTTCCTTTTCTTTTCCTCCTTCTTTTTTTTTTTTTTCAAATTTTTCTCCATTTTTTCCTTCCTTTTCTTTTTCTTTTTCTCCATTTTCCTTCTCTTTTTTTTCTTATTTTTTTTTCTCTTTTTTCTACCCTCTCCCTCTTTCTTTTTTTTTTTTTCTCCATTCCTTCCTTTTTCTATTTCCTCACCTTTTCTTCTTTTTTTTTTCAAAAATTTTTCTCTATTTTTCTACCCTCTCCCTCTTTCTTTTTTTTCTTTTCTCCATTCCTTCCTTTTCTATTTCCTCACCTTTTCTTATCTTTTTTTTATCAAAATTTTCTCTCTTTTTTCTACCCTCTCCCTCTTTCTTTTTTTCTTTTTCCATTCCTTCCTTTTCTATTTCCTCCTTTTCTTTCTTTTTTTTTCTCAAAATTTTTCTCTATTTTTCTACCCTCTCCCTCTTTCTTTTTTTCTTTTTTTCTCCATTCCTTCCTTTTTTCTATTTCCTCACCTTTTCTTCTCTTATTTTCTCAAAATTTTCTCTATTTTTTTTTTTTCTTTTCTTTTCTCCATTCCTTCCTTTTCTATTTTCTTCTCTTTATTTTTTTTTCAAAATTTTTCTCTATTTTTTCTACCCTCTCCCTCTTTCTTTTTTTTCTTTTTTTTCTCCATTCCTTCCTTTTTTTTTTCCTCAACTTTTCTATTTTTTTTTTTCTTTTCAAAAATTTTCTCTATTTTTCTATTACCCTCTCCCTCTTTTTTTTTTCTTTCTTTTCTCCATTCCTTTTTTTTTCTCTTTTCCTCAACTTCTCTTCTCTTTTTTTTTATCAAAATTTTTCTCTATTTTTTTCTACCCTCTCCCTCTTTCTTTTTTTTTTTTTCTCCATTCCTTCCTTTTTCTATTTCCTCCTTTTCTTCTCTTATTTTTTTTTTATCAAAATTTTTCTCTATTTTTCTACCCTCTCCCTCTTTCTTTTTTTCTTTTCTCCATTCCTTCCTTTTTCTATATTTCCTCACCTTTTCTTCTTTTTTTTTTCTCAACCCTCTCCCTCTTTCTTTTTTTTTTCTCTTTTTCCTTCCTTTTTTTTCTTTTTTTTCTTTTCTCCATTCCCCTTTCCTTTTTTCCTATTTTTCTTTTCCCTCTTATTTTTTTTCAAAATTTTTCTCTATTTTTCTCCTCTCCCTCTTTCTTTTTTTCTTTTTTCTTTTCTCCATTCCTTCCTTTTCTATTTCCTCTTTTCTTCTCTTATTTTTTTATTTTTTTTTTTTTTTTCTCTACCCTCTCCCTCTTTCTTTTTCTTTTTCTCCATTCCTTCCTTTTCTATTTTTCCTCACCTTTTCTTCTCTTATTTTTTTTATCAAAATTTTTCTCTATTTTTTCCTACCTCTCCCTCTTTCTTTTTTTCTTTTCTCCATTTCCTTCCTTTTTCTATTTCCTCCTTTTCTTATTTTTTTTATCAAAATTTTTCTCTATTTTTTCTACCCTCTCCCTCTTTCTTTTTTTTTTCTCCATTTTCTTTTCTATTTCCTTCCTTTTCTTTCCTTTTCTATTTTTCCTACCCTTTCTTTTCTTTCTTTTTTCCATTCTTCCTTTTTCTTCTCTATTTTTTTATCAAAAATATTTTCTCTATTTTTTCTACCCTCTCCCTCTTTCTTTTTTCTTTTTTTCTCCATTCCTTCCTTTTCTATTTCCTCACCTTTTCTCTTTTTTTTTTTCAAAAATTTTCTTTTTTTCTACCCTCTCCCTTTTCTTTTCTTTCTTTTTTTTCCTTCCCTATTTCTCCCTTTTTTTTTTTTTTTTTCTCTTTTTTCTCCCTTTCCTATTTCTTTTCTCCTTTTTTTTTTTCCTTTTTCTATTTCCTTTTCTTTTTCTCTTCCTTTTTTTTTATCAAAATTTTTCTCTATTTCTTCTACCCTCTCCCTCTTTCTTTTTTTCTTTTTCCATTCCTTCCTTTTTTCTTTTCTCCACTTTTCTTCTTATTTTTTTTTTTCTCTATTTTTTTTCTCTATTTTTTTTCTACCCTCTCCTTCTTTTTTTCTCTTTTTTCTCCATTCCTTTTTTTTTCCTCTCCTTCTCTTTTTTTATCAAAATTTTTCTTTTTTCTACCCTCTCCCTTTCTTTTTTTCTTTTCTCCATTCCTTCCTTTTCTATTTCCTCAACTTCTCTTATTTTTTTATCAAAATTTTTCTCTTTTTTCTACCCTCTCCCCCTCTTTCTTTTTTTTTTTTCTCCCTTCCTTTTCTATTTCCTTTTCTCTCTTCTCTTTTTTTTTCTCAAAATTTTTCTATTTTTCTACCCTCTCCCTCTTTCTTTTTTTTTTTTCTCCATTCCTTCCTTTTTCTTTTCCTCACCTTTTCTTCTCTTTTTTTATCAAAATTTTTCTCTATTTTTCCTACCCTCTCCTCTTTCTTTTTCTTTCTTTTCTCCATTCCTTCCTTTTCTATTTCCTCACCTTCTCTTATTTTTTTTTTCAAAATTTTCTCTATTTTTCTACCCTCTCCCTCTTTTTTTTTTCTTTTCTCCATTCCTTCCTTTTTCTTTCCTCTCCTTCTCTTATTTTTTTTTTTTTTTCTATTTTTCTACCCTCTCCCTCTTTCTTTTTTTTTTCTCCATTCCTTCCTTTTCTATTTCCTCACCTTTTCTTCTCTTTTTTTTATCAAAAAATTTTCTCTATTTTTTCTACCCTCTCCTCTTTCTTTTTTTTCTTTTCTCCATTCCTTCCTTTTTCTATTTCCTCTTTTTCTTTTTCTTCTCTTATTTTTTTTCTCAAAATATTTCTCTTTTTTCCTACCCTCTCCCTCTTTCTTTTTTTCTATTTCTTCCTACCCTCTCCCTCTTTCTTTTTTTCTCCATTCCTTCCTTTTTTTTTTTTCCTCACCTTTTCTTCTCTTTTTTTTTTCTCAAAATTTTCTCTATTTTTTCTACCCTCTCCCTTTCTTTCTTTTTTCTCCATTTTCTTTTCCATTTTCCTTCCTTTTTTTTTTTCCTCTATTTTTCTACCCTCTCTCTTTTTTTATCAAATTTTTTTCTCTTATTTTTTGTCAAAATTTTTCTCTTTTTTTACCCTCTCCCTCTTTCTTTTTTTCTTTTTCTCCATTCCTTCCTTTTTCTATTTCCTCTTCTCTTCTTTTTTTTCAAAATTTTTCTCTATTTTTCTACCCTCTCCCTCTTTTTTTTTTTTTTTTTTCTCCATTCCTTCCTTTTCTATTTCCTCAACTTCTCTTATTTTTTTTATCAAAATTTTTCTCTATTTTTTCTACCCTCTCCCTCTTTCTTTTTTTCTTTTCTCCATTCCTTCCTTTTCTATTTCCTCAACTTCTCTTCTTTTTTTTCTCAAAATTTTTCTCTATTTTTCTGCCCTACCCTCTCCCTCTTTCTTTTTTTTTTTTTTCTCATTCCTTCCTTTTCTATTTCCTCAACCTTCTCTTCTTTTTTTTATCATTTTTTTTTTTCTCTTTTTCTCTATTTCTTTCTACCCTCTCCCTCTTTCTTTTTTTTTTTTTCTCCATTCCTTCCTTTTTCTATTTCCTCAACTTCTCTTATTTTTTTTATCAAAATTTTTCTCTATTTTTTCTACCCTCTCCCTCTTTCTTTTTTTTCTTTTTCTCCATTCCTTCCTTTTTCTATTTCCTCAACTTCTCTTATTTTTTTTATCAAAATTTTTCTCTATTTTTCTACCCTCTCCCTCTTTCTTTTTTTTCTTTTTCTCCATTCCTTCCTTTTTCTATTTCCTCAACTTCTCTTCTCTTAGTTTTTTATCAAAATTTTTCTCTATTTTTTCTACCCTCTCCCTCTTTCTTTTCTTTCTTTTTCTCCATTCCTTCCTTTTTCTATTTCCTAAACTTCTCTTATTTTTTTTATCAAAATTTTTCTCTATTTTTTTCTCTTTCCATTCAAACTGTCACTCCCTACTTTCTTATTTTTCCACTCAATTCTTATTTGCCCCCTTCTTTCTTTCTCTCTCTCTCCATTCCATTCCCTGCAATATGTCAAAATCATCCTCCCCACCCTGCCCAACTAACCCTATTTTGCATCCTTGTACAGATTCCTTTCAAATGGCATCGGTAAAGGTAATGACACTGACAGTATTCCATTACTTGTCTCCAAGGCATTTACCTCCCAGCAAGAATGGAAAAGAGCTACACCTTTTCGACAATAAAAGCTCTATTCATTTGGTACTAATACTCATTTAAAACATCGACAACTTTTTGTGAATTTTATGACTTTTAAATCCATTTTATTTTTCATCCATGGATTTATCCAGTCCATCTACCTTTTTATAATATTCCTGGGACATTACTCATTGGCTATAGATTCTTATTTTATCTACAGATTTTATTTTTTTTTTTAGTATATATATATATATATATATATATATATATATATGTGTGTGTGTGTGTGTGTTTGTGTGTTATGTGTGTAAATTATTTTTGGATATAGTGTAAAGGAACAAAATGAATAAAAAGATAAGAGAAATCTATTCTTAGTCAACACATTTCGTCCTCTGAGGATTTTATCAAGGCACTGTAGGATTTATTTTATTGCATGTGTTTATATACAAGAGCAAGGATGTCAGTGGTTTATCAAGGCTTTTAAATTTGAGAACATTCATGAATGTTCATCAGGTGGTTTAAAGATTATTCAAAACACACAAAGTTCCATAATTCAGAATCAGGTCATCATTATATATATATATATATATATATATATATCATCTCATCATTTTATATATATATCTATATTAAAAAAACATTTTCAACGCATAAATCTGTATTACAGAATGAATAAAAAAAGACAAGAAAAGACTATACTTAGCCGACACATGTCAACATCTGAGGGACTTTATCAATACATTGTAGGATTTATTTTATTGCAAAATTGTTTAAATATTATTCAAAACATGAGAAGGACACAAAGTTTCATAATTTAAAATCTGGTAAAAAATAAGTGAGTAATATTCATGAAACATTTTTTTTTCAAATGAATATTGTTTAAATTCTGATTAGGTTGTCATGGCATCAGATGAAAGTACGTGCTGTACATCTTCAAAAACATGGATTTAACCGTTTTGATTTTTAAATATATTTGTGGTCTTGTATCTGTCTATATTTCTGAGATGAGGTATTATGTACACTATTTACATTATTCGGACTGTTGTCCTCATCTTTGTCGCCATATTCATTACAACGTTTCGGCCTTTCAGTATCTGTCTATATTTCTGAGATGAGGTATTATGTACATTATTTACATTATTCGGACTGTTGTCCTCATCTTTGTCGCCATATTCATTACAATGTTTCGGCCTTTCAGTATCTGTCTATATTTCTGAGATGAGGTATTATGTACATTATTTACATTATTCGGACTGTTGTCCTCATCTTTGTCGCCATATTTATTACAACGTTTCGGCTGTTGTATGCTCCAGCCTTCTTCAGATGGTTGGAATGTCGAACTGAACCCTTTATTTCGCTCACTGGGGTAGACTGTTCTAGTTCCATGTGCCATGTTTAATGGATGTCAGTTATCAGTTATCTCCTGTTAATTTCCCTCTGAAAGTTCTCCACTGCCATTATAAATAATATTTGTGGTCTTGTATGTTGGTTTGGGAAAGTAGTAATTCTTTCAGGAATGGAAAGAAATCAGGATGTAGATTTATATTTTGATAAGATTTGATAATGGCACTCTCAAAAATTTTCCTTCTGAGTAAATTAATTTCTCTTTTGATGAATGAAGTGTTTTGTTGATCAAAATTTTTGTTGAATTTATTTCTGTGTATAACTAGTGCATTTGTTAGATTGTTATGTACAAGGTCCCTTTTGTATTCATAGACACATTTTTAAAATTTCTGCATGTTTCTCTAATATATTGTGAGGAATATTTTTGGCAATTTATTTTATATATGCCTGATTCTGAAATATTATTGTTATAGGTGTTTTTAGATCTTATTATATCCATAATGGCTTTAGAAGTGCTTGTGACTATTTGGATGTTATTTAAATGGGATAAGTCATTTGGATAGTGGATGTTATAGAGTTGCTGTGTAGTTGGTAGTTGGTTATATATTTGTTTTTGTCTAGTTTATTGTTGTGGATAATGTTATTATCTTTGTTGTAGTCCTGTATTTTATATGCCTTTCTCTTTGCATTGTGGATGAAGTGATATGGATATTGGAGGTTTTTGAATGTGTTTATTATGCATGTTCCTTCTTTGGGTAGGTATTGGGGGCTGCAAATTCTTAATGCTCTTTAAATAGAGACCTATAATTATACCAGATTTTATTCCCACCACTTTAATAAGATTAAATCTTGTATAATTATAGGTTTCGTTAGACATGAACAAATTCTTATAACCATAAAAGATTAGTGAATTTGTTGTTGGATTATCTGAAAATAATCTCATATATAAATAGCCGATGGTCTAGGTAAAATGTTAGTTATGATATGCTCATGCACAGCCCTAGTGAAAAAAAAATATAGCAAATCTTCTAGTCATAAATTGGATAGAAACCATAACACAGCTGATGACAGGAGAGCCAAAAGCATCATACTTCTGAACAAAAATATGATAAGAACAGAATTTCAATCTGGAAATATCTTGATAAATAAATAAATGTTTTCAATTAAATTATCAAAATAGCTTAATTCTTTTTCATACTACAAATTGATTTGTTTCCATTCTCAGATTGAAAAGAAAATAAGCAGAATTGGTTCCTAAAGATTACCTGCCTTTATAGAACCGGTTCCTGGAAATTTAGGATCTCACCACTGTGTGTGTGTGTGTGTGTGTGTGTGTGTGTGTGTGTGTGTGTGTGTGTGTATATATATATATATATATATATA
This sequence comes from Acanthosepion pharaonis, assembly GCA_903632075.3. Classification (NCBI taxonomy): domain Eukaryota; kingdom Metazoa; phylum Mollusca; class Cephalopoda; order Sepiida; family Sepiidae; genus Acanthosepion; species Acanthosepion pharaonis. The sequence goes on from CAHIKZ030000180.1 coordinate 2,523,345, forward strand.
TTATGAAATATATATATATATATATATATATATTATGAAATGTACAAAGTCCAACAATTATTTTAAGACATTTTTATGTTTATATATTCTTTTTATAGGTACAAATATTTAAGTAAATGCTCTGTTTATAATAAACACTATTAACAACATTTACTAGCCTGAATGTCGAGAAATTTTCACAGAAAATATTCGTCCTCCAACAGGATTCGAACCTGTATCCTATACGGAACCGTCATTTAGCTTGACGTGCCTTTACCAATTTAGCCATGAAGGAGTGTTCGGTTAGCAATGTCGAATTTACTGTATTTAAACTTCAATCTTCCATGAATCTCTCATTCATGTCTGCTCATGGCGTATCAAATGTAAACAAATGACGTCACACATTATGAAATGGACAAAGGCCGACAATTATTTGAAGACATTTTGATGTTGATACATTCTTTTTATAGATACAAATATTTAAGTAAATGCTCTGTTTATAATAAACAGTACTGTTTATTATAAACAGAGCATTTACTTAAATATTTGTATCTATAAAAAGAATGTATAAACATAAAAATGTCTTCAAATATATATATGTATGCGCGTGTGTGTGTGTATATTTGTCTGTGCGTATGTGTCTATATGTATGTGTAGATAATATAATGGTTAGTCTCTCAGAGTTTGAACTAAGTTTGCATTCTGGACAAGTTTGTTATATTCACTTTGCCCAAATGCCCTTATCCATCTATGTTCCCCCAGCTATCAGTTAAATAGTCGGGAAAGATTTGGCTCTCTACCCATGATTGGCAACTGAATTCAAAATTGAATATACCCCTATTGAAGTGCAAACTAAATGAGCTAAATCAGTTTGTGCAAATATATATATATATATATATATATATATATTGTCATCCACAGACAGACTGTTTCGCTGTATCACAGCTCATCAGTGTGGCTAGATAGACATCCGGTTGCTCCTTGCTAGGATCGAAACCTGATTGAATTGGCGTCAGTCGGGGATTCTACCACTAAGCCGTTGGCGCATGGCAGGGATGAAGGTGAATTTTAAGTGTATTTATTTTTAGATAAACACCCAGTGACTGAGAGAACTCACTTCAATTTACCGAAGAGTCTTGCATTATTAGCCGTAATAGTCACTGCTTACAAACTCACACTTCCTCCCCAGAGAACTCAACGAAATAAATTTTTCAGGAGCATATATATATATATATATATATATATATATATATATATATATGTGAGTTTGACAAACTCACATCTATCAACCAAATATATATATATATATATATATATATATGTATATATATATATATATATATATTACATTATTTTAGTGGTAGATACCTCTATGTTGAGTAGAAAATGCAGGAACTGTGCCAAAAACAGCACATGTCCTGACAACAGGAAAACATGACTTAACACAGGCAGACCTTTTATTAGCTTCCCAACCATGGCAGTTTTAGATAAACTGGGACCAAACATATGTGGGGATGTAAAACTCTAACTTAATTAGAGACCCTAAACTTTATATTATTCAGACTATTGTCCTCATCTTCGTTGCCATGTTTATCACAACATTTCGGCTGTTGTATGCTCTGGCCTTCTTTAGGTGGTTAGAATGTCAAACTGAACCCTTTATTTGCTCACTGGGGCAGACTGTTCTAGTTCCACATGCCATGTCTAATGGATGTTAGTTATCTCCTGTTAATTCCCCTGCTCAAAGTTCTCCACCGCCTTAACCAGGTATTGGACTCGCACTCTTTGGGTCTTGTCACTGGATCTAACTGATGCCTTTATCCACTGTGCCATCAAGGACACATGGTGACAAAGATGAGGACAATAGTCCAAATAATGTAAATATTGTATATAATATCTCATCTCAGAAATATAGACAGATACACTAAACTTGATTTCACTGACTATGTTATGATGACCTTTGACATTTTTATTTTATTTTAAATCCATGGACATATAAACCATATTTATACAGAATAATAGTTAGACTGATTGGTTTATTTGGATCCTCCGAAAGAGGCCAATGTACCTCCAGGTTATATTTGAAATCTATCTAAATATTTGTAGTGGACCATGGCTGTGATGGTGTTGATAGAAGTAGAAGAATACATGTGGGGTTAAGATCTTCCTGCTAGCTGGTCCAAACACATGAGAAAGTTGGACTTTAATTAAGTCCAAAGAAGGCAAAGAAAAACAAACACAAGACAGATAAATATCTGTAAACAAATATATGTATTAATAACAAGAAAGGTTACAAGTTACATGGACAGTTACATTAACAGAGTGTTTGTGGTAAATATATGTGTGTGTGTGTGTGGTGGATTAAAGTGTGCATAAACTAGAACAGAAATGTATTTGTTAAAATAGCGTATTCAAGCATTTGGAAAACACCATATCTCTGTAACAGAGACACAGCAGCTGATTGGTCAACTTAATTTGCTAGCCGCCTAGACCAGGCATCTGACTGGTCCACTTAATTGGCTAGCCACCCAGACCAGGCAACTGATTGGTCAACTTAATTTGCTAGCCGCCTAGACCAGGCAGCTGATTGGTCAACTTAATTGGCTAGCCACCCAGACCAGGCCTGATATAAGTTATTATGTCAGTACATTAAATTCTGTATTAAAACAAAAAAAATGTATAAAACAAGCAAACAGAATAGTCAAGAAAACAAAAAAAGCAAAATTCCAGATAGACATTCCAGATTCCAGAAGTCTATAGTGATGCCTCTTTTGCCTATTTGACTGGTAGTGGATTTCAAGGAGGGTATATACACTTTTTGCTAGGAAGTACCAATAGATGTATGCCCACTACTTGGCAATCAAAACATATTAGAACAGTTGTCAAAAGTACCCTAGCAACCAAAACTTTAGCCATGGTTGACGCAGAAGAAGCATTTCTCTTTTATAGAAAATTTTTATTAGAACTGTTGCAACTTGAAGATAATAATGAAAACATAAAAATTATATCTAAAACTGACAATTTCCGTCTTTATGATTTGCAACCTTACAAAAATGGGAATGGTCTATAATTTTCAGGGTAGGTCAGTCTTGAAAGTGAGAGACAGAATATTAAAAAAATTCTAGAAAATCACATTATATTAATTTTTGAACATTTATTTCTTTTTTATTCAAAAAATAAATATTTCACCCCCTACCAACCAGCAATGATTCAGACCCCACGGACCGGTTATGTGACCATAAGGCATATAGACTAGTCCTATTACTCAATTATTACTCCTAATCAAGTACTCATTACTTGTATAAAAGACACTAGTTCACAGAATCCTTCAATGAATCAGAATCTAATTTCCCCACAATGGGTAAGATGAAAGAATTGTCTAAGGACATCTGGGGCAAAATTGTATAACTGAACAAGACTGGAATGGGCTACAAGATGATTGGGAAGCAGCTAGGTGAGAAGGAGTCCACTGTTGATACAATAATAAGAAAATGGAAGAAACACCAATTGACTATCAATCTCTCTTGGTCTGAAGTCCCATTCTGAAGTTCCATGCAAGAAATGTTCAAAAATTAATATAATGTGATTTACCTACTCTGAAAATTATAGACCTATTTTTGTAAGGTGACAAACCCAGAAAATCAGCAGAGGATAAAATACTTATTTTCTCCAATGTAGAAAAGAAATTGCTAAAATCTCTTGGATATACAAACTGTGAACTCACTGACAAAGAAAGGAGTACCATCATTTAAAATTCTTGGGTTCATATCAATGCCTAAGGTATCCTCAGTTAAATAGATTTATATTCTCTTATATATATATTTTTTATAGATTAATATATATATATAAATATATATATATATATATATATATATATATATATATATATACATACTAGCAGCATGGCCCGACATTGCCGTGCTTGATTCAAAAATTGTACGACTCATACAGCAATCGCTATCACTTGACTTAAAATATTTTTGCCCTTCCTCGCCTTTAAAGGAGTGCCCTTTGCCATGCTGATGTTGCTACATGACTTACTTCTTGCCTATCTCACACTGCAATTTTTTCTAAACTCTATAGTAAACATTAAATCTGTTACAAAAAAGAACTAAACAAAATGAACACAAAACGATCAGCTTTAAAAAGGACTCGTAACTGGAAAAACCAAATGAAAAAGAATGTTAACAACAAATACTTTTCACACCCAAGCAGTTCTGCGGAATCAGAATCAACGTTAAGTTTAAGCAAGCGAATGAGCCAATTGGAATAAAGTGCCATGCAGATTTAAATTTTTCCCACTTGTGACGAATGCAGCTATTGATTTTTTTTTCATGCTAGCATGCTAGTTAACATTCATGTCAGTCAGCTGTTGGCTCCCATGCTGGCTAATAGAATCTTTCTGCCTATTTCGGCAGCCAGCTATGGACTTTCACTCTGGCTAGTAGAAAATGGCCACAAACTACATGAAAACTGCCGTAACTACATGAAAACTTTCCACTATCGATGGGAGTTGGGAAATGCAAAGTCAGTCTTGGCCTCCCCGCTAACTTGGAGCATGTGCAAGTAAATTTTGGTTCAATTCCATCAAAATTGCGGCCGTGCATTTGTTACACACACACACACACATCCTGCCTTTTATAGATAGATATATATATATTCACGCCTGATGCTGAAAAAGAAAGAAAGGGGAATTTACTTCTCATGAGTTGTTCCCCTTGGCAACTCTTCAACTGGAAAAGAGGCGACTTACCCAGAAGGGGCTGAGCAACCATTTTTTAGATAGGGTAAACATGTGGAGAATGAAAGAGTCTGAATAAAACATTCTCTTTCCATTACATGTCTGAGTTCCTTTGATTTGAATTTACACTATGTATATATATATATAGGATTAATACAAATAAAATTTTTCACTTAGCAGAATGATGTCATATTCAGAACCTTGACTCTAGAGTTTTGTAGACAAGCCTGTAGCACGCATCACCACAATTATTTATCTTTGACTGGAAATGACGTGAAAAAGGACAAACAAAGATGCTAGAGGTTACCAAACATGTAGCGGTCACAATGCAATTTATATTTGACGTAAAATAGCACATAGTATAAAATACAAGACAGAAAGTAATGGTTCAAAACATAACAATTGAATTTATTAGTGTTTTGGTGTACATGCATATAAGCTGAAGGTTTGATAGAGTTATGTCTTTTAGATTTGGAAATATTTGTACCTGAGCTCATAAAGATGAAGTAATTATTAAACTGAAGTTTTAGAAGAATAAAGTTCCTGTTGCATGTTAGGAAATGTGAATTGGCAAAGTTGGTAAGAGTTCAGAAGAGTTAAGAGTTTGTATTTGTGTGAATTGGTAATGTTCTTTAATGTCTGATTGCACAGTCAAGATGGCAGGTCTTGAAGATTACATCTTGGCAGCAAGGAATAAGATGAATGAAGAAAAAACAGAGAGAGAGAGCTTCATGTGTTTTGTTTATATAAGGTGGTGTATCACGTATCTGGCTCAAACCTTAGTGAGCAGGAAATTTTATTCCTCACATGCAGGAAATCTGATTGGTTGGAATTGACCAATCAGTGAGCTAGTTTTGAGGAGATTAACCAATGAATGCTTGTCGCATGATTTGTATGTATGATGGTGATAATAATTACCACAAACCTTTTTGTACTTGCTCATCGTTATATCAAATTTCAAAGTTTAACTAAATTGTAAGGTAAAAGTTAAATGTCGAAATTTGATAATGCTTTTTCTTATATTTTAGTTGTACTGTGTTGCACTTATATATGGCTTATATTTGTACAATTAATCTGGATTTAATATAATTTTGCATAAATTTCCTGGTAGTATTGGTAACACTTGTACACATGTATTGGTATTTGGTTTCTATCTTTGACATTTTACATTGATTGGTTAGTGTTCTTAACATTTTATATTTTCTTTAACAGTTGTGTATTAATTTACCAAATAATTCTATATATTTAAATTAATTACTAGTTTCTTAAAGAAGCTATTTCTTTATAAAGTACAAAAAAATTTATGTAGGAAATTCACAAAACATAGAACTTGTTTAGCATTTTGTTAAATTACCTCTCCACCCCATTTTTATTCATTAGGAAACTGCATAATCTGGTTTGTATAATTTATGTAACCATTTGCATCCATTTTAGTTTATGTTTGGCTGCCATTACCTGCCAATCTATGGTCCATTTATAAAAAATAATTTTTAATTTTTGCTTCTTCACTTAGTTTAAATTAAACATAAGTCATATTTGATTGGTTGATCAGAGTAAAGCTTGCAAATTTTATAACACTCTTTTTTCTTTTTTTCGTAAAAAGAGGTTGTATTTTTCTTTTAACTCTAAATAAATCATTCACTCACCAGTAATTTACAATCCCCTGATGAAATTTATACACATCAAAACACAACTGCAATTTTTATGTTTTCAGTGCAATATCCTATATATATATATATATATATATATATATATGACATCATATATTAGGAAATGAAGTCCAACAATTATTTTAATATATTTTCTGTTCATATGTTATTTTTATAGATACAAATATTTAAATAAATGTTCTGTTTATAATGAACAGTATTAACAACATTTACCAGCCTGAATGTCTAAAAAAATCTCATAGAAAATATGTGTTCTCTGACAGGAATCAAACCTGCATGCTACACAGAACTGACATTTAGCCTGACGTGCTATACTATTTAGCTACAGAGGAAGTGTCTGGTTAGCAAGGTCAAATTACTGTTTTTAAACTATACATTTTCCATGTTTTCTCTGACAAAATACGCTTCCAGCAGATATGAGTGTTATATATATGAGCGTTTTATATATATATATATATATATATGTATATATATATATATATATTTGCAAGTTTGAATGAACATATGTAAAAATATTAATTTTACTTATATTAATTCTTTTCAAAGTAGGAAATAATTCAAATAATAATTTTTTATGTTGCATTTTAGTGCACAATATGGACGCTGAAAATTATTAAAAATAAGGACATGTTAAAATTATTGATAATAAAAATAAAAGCAAATAAAAACTTTCCATTTCATTTTTAATGTTTATATTTTCTTCCTGCAAAAAGGACCTCCTGATTCTATGGCATTTCTCGAGACTTGTAAAGACTTGAAAGGTTTGAATGTTAGACCCTGCTTTGGATATGGAAATTTGTTGAATATATTTACTGTGTTTGAAAGAAAGGTTCCAGGATGGGTGGGTATAGGGATAAAGAGAGAGAGAGAAAGAGACATAGGGAGAAGAAAAATGGTAGAGATTAATAAAGGCAGCTGTATGTCAATCTTGTTCAAAAAATTAAAAAAAAAAACAAAACAAAATAGAAATATTTTTGCTTTTAAATTAATCAAAGTTTTCTTTTCTATTTGTTATTTTCTTTTGAAACTGGAAAAATCTAATGTCCAATATCAGTAGCAGGGTGGAGGTGCTGTGCTATCCAACCGGTAGTTGCAGCTGCGACTCATCCTCATCCTCATCCTCCTCCCCAACCCTCCTCCTCCTTCTTTTTCTTCTTCTTAGCCCACCTTTTTCTTCATCTTCTCCTCCGCCACATTTTTCATTTTCTCCTCCTGCTTCTTCTCCTCTTTCGCACTCCTCCTTCTTCTCCTACTTCCTCTTCCTCCTTCACTCTACTCCTTCTCCTCCTCCTTTACACTCCTTTTCCTCTTTCTCCTCCTTCTCCCCGTCATTCACACTCCTTCTTCTTGTCTTCTTAATTTGTCCTCCTTCTCCTTCTTTTCAGTTTCTCCTCCGCCACCTTTTTCATTTCCTCCTCCTCCTCCTCGTCCTTCTCCTCTTTCGCCCTCCTCTTTCTTCTCCTACTTCCTCCTCCTCCTTCTTCACTCTACTCCTTTACCCTCCTTCTCCTCCTTCTCCCCGTCATTCACCCTCCTTCTTCTTCTTTTCTTCCTAATTTGTCCTCCTTCTCCTTTTTCTTCTTCTCTTCATCTTCTCCTCCACCACCTTTTTCATTTTCTCCTCCTCCTCGTCCTTCTCCTCTTTCGCCCTCCTCCTTCTTCTCCTACTTCCTCCTCCTCCTTCACTTTACTCCTTCTTCTCCTCCTTTACCCTTCTTCTCCTCCTTCTCCCCATCCTTCACCCTCCTCCTTCTTCTTGTCTTCCAAATTTGTCCTCCTTCTCCTTCTTTTTCTTCTTCTTTTTCTTTCTTCTCCTCCTTTTCTTCCTTCTTCTTTTCGTCCTCCTTCACCATCCTTATTTTTCTTCTCCACCTTTGTCTTCCATTTTCTTTTTCACTCTCTTTCTTTTGCTTCTCCTTCGTCCTCCACCTTCTCCTTCTTTTTTCTTCCCCTGCTTCTTTTATGTACCATATTCCTTCATGATATACATAATTATGGCTCTCCACTACACTCTTTTGTCGTTCTTAGAAATGCTTGTTTTTTTACTATCCCCTGCAACATCCACTTCTGCCATCAATTTACACAGAGCTTGTCAGGTAAGATATGTATTTCCTGTTTTTCTCTTGACTTCACTATGTCAAGTGAGTGCCTTTTCTTATTCAAGTCCCAGACATTTTAACTTTCTCTTTCTGATTTTAAGTATAAGCATCCTTTTTGTTCCCAAATTATAAACATACCTTTATTCTCAGAGGCTGTAAACATAGTATCCACAGCATACTTTAGCCAGGCTAAACATCACCATGATGGCTGAAGAATTATTTCCTGTTGCATGAAGGATACCAATATGAAGTGTTAGGGGAAATGGGCAGTTTAAGAAACAAGCACAATTATTTGGGCTGGCTCCTATATTTACTTTGTAACTCTTGCTCTTTGTTTGATATGTATCATTGTATAATTTACAAGTCACTACAGAATTGCATCAAGATTTATTTATTTGCATCTTCTTCTTTTATGTGCTGTGTTCCTTCACAACATAGGCGATGATGGCCCTCCACATCTTCCTGTTCCTTAATAAGTTTTGCCATTTTGTTATTTCTCCCAAAGCCTGTTAAGCCATTCATTTGTTCAAGCCGATCAAGTATGCCATGGCTGGTTTCCTCTGACACCCTTTATCTCAAAATATACTGTGAGTATCATGTTTTCCAAGCCTCGCTTCCTCATTATGTGATCCAGAAATTCCAACTGTCTCTTCCTGATGTTAAGTATAAGTTCCCTTTTTGTTTCCATTTTCTCTAAAACCTCGTCGTTGCTCACATGTTCGGTCCATGGTATCCTCATCATCCTTCTGTAGAAATTTCAACTGTCTCTTCCTGATGTTAAGTATAAGTTTCCTTTTTGTTCCCATTTTCTCTAAAACCTCGTCATTGCTCACATGTTCGGTCCATGGTATCCTCATCATCCTTCTGTAGAAATTTCAACTATCTCTTCCTGATGTTAAGTATAAGTATCCTTTTTGTTTCCATTTTCTCTAAAACCTCATCGTTGCTTACATGTTCGGTCCATGGTATCCTCATCATCCTTCTGTAGAAATTTCATCTGTCTCTTCCTGATGTTAAGTATAAGTTTCCTTTTTGTTTCCATTTTCTCTAAAACCTCATCGTTGCTTACATGTTCGGTCCATGGTATCCTCAGCATCTTTCTGTAGAAATTTCAACTGTCTCTTCCTGATGTTAAGTATAAGTTTCCTTTTTGTTTCCATTTTCTCTAAAACCTCGTCGTTGCTCACATGTTCGGTCCATGGTATCCTCAGCATCTTTCTGTAGAAATTTCAACTGTCTCTTCCTGATGTTAAGTATAAGTTTCTTTTTTGTTTCCATTTTTCTCTAAAACCTCATCGTTGCTCCACATGTTCGGTCCATGGTATCCTCAGCATCTTTCTGTAGAAATTTCATCTGTCTCTTCCTGATGTTAAGTATAAGTTTCCTTTTGTTTCCATTTTTCTCTAAAACCTCGTCGTTGCTCACATGTTCGGTCCATGGTATCCTCAGCATCTTTCTGTAGAAATTTCATCTGTCTCTTCCTGATGTTAAGTATAAGTTTTTTTTTGTTTATATTTTTCTAAAACCTCGTCGTTTTTGTTTCCATTTCTCAGCATCTTTCTGTAGAAAATCTGTCTCTTCCTGATGTTAAGTATAAGTTTCTTTTTGTTTCCATTTTCTCTCGTTGTCATTGCTCACATGTTCGGTCCATGGTATCCTCAGCATCCTTTCTGTAGAAATTTCATCTGTCTCTTCCTGATGTTAAGTATAAGTTTCCTTTTTTGTTTCCATTTTCTCTAAAACCTCGTCGTTGCTCACATGTTCGGTCCATGGTATCCTCAGCATCCTTCTGTAGAAATTTCAATCTGTCTCTTCCTGATGTTAAGTATAAGTTTCCTTTTGTTTCCATTTTCTCTAAAACCTCGTCGTTGCTCACATGTTCGGTCCATGGTATCCTCAGCATCCTTCTGTAGAAATTTCAACTGCCTCTTCCTGATGTTAAGTATAAGTTTCCTTTTTGTTTCCATTTTCTCTAAAACCTCGTCGTTGCTCACATGTTCGGTCCATGGTATCCTCAGCATCCTTCTGTAGAAATTTCAACTGTCTCTTCCTGATGTTAAGTATAAGTTTCCTTTTTGTTTCCATTTTCTCTAAAACCTCGTCGTTGCTCACATGTTCGGTCCATGGTATCCTCAGCATCTTTCTGTAGAAATTTCAACTGTCTCTTCCTGATGTTAAGTATAAGTTTCCTTTTTGTTTCCATTTTCTCTAAAACCTCATCGTTGCTTACATGTTCGGTCCATGGTATCCTCAGCATCTTTCTGTAGAAATTTCATCTGTCTCTTCCTGATGTTAAGTATAAGTTTCTTTTTTGTTTCCATTTTCTCTAAAACCTCGTCGTTGCTCACATGTTCAGTCCATGGTATCCTCAGCATCCTTCTGTAGAAATTTCATCTGTCTCTTCCTGATGTTAAGTATAAGTTTCCTTTTGTTTCCATTTTCTCAAAAACGTAAAACCTCGTCGTTGCTCACATGTTCGGTCCATGGTATCCTCAGCATCCTTTCTGTAGAAATTTCATCTGTCTCTTCCTGATGTTAAGTATAAGTTTCCTTTTTGTTTCCATTTTCTCTAAAACCTCGTCGTTGCTCACATGTTCGGTCCATGGTATCCTCAGCATCCTTCTGTAGAAATTTCAACTGTCTCTTCCTGATGTTAAGTATAAGTTTCCTTTTTGTTTCCATTTTCTCTAAAACCTCGTCGTTGCTCACATGTTCGGTCCATGGTATCCTCAGCATCCTTCTGTAGAAATTTCATCTGTCTCTTCCTGATGTTAAGTATAAGTTTCCTTTTTGTTTCCATTTTCTCTAAAACCTCGTCGTTGCTCACATGTTCGGTCCATGGTATCCTCAGCATCCTTCTGTAGAAATTTCATCTGTCTCTTCCTGATGTTAAGTATAAGTTTCTTTTTTGTTTCCATTTTCTCTAAAACCTCGTCGTTGCTCACATGTTCGGTCCATGGTATCCTCAGCATCCTTCTGTAGAAATTTCAACTGTCTCTTCCTGATGTTAAGTATAAGTTTCCTTTTTGTTTCCATTTTCTCTAAAACCTCGTCGTTGCTCACATGTTCGGTCCATGGTATCCTCAGCATCCTTCTGTAGAAATTTCAACTGTCTCTTCCTGATGTTAAGTATAAGTTTCCTTTTTGTTTCCATTTTCTCTAAAACCTCGTCGTTGCTCACATGTTCGGTCCATGGTATCCTCAGCATCCTTCTGTAGAAATTTTCATCTGTCTCTTCCTGATGTTAAGTATAAGTTTCCTTTTTGTTTCCATTTTCTCTAAAACCTCGTCGTTGCTCACATGTTCGGTCCATGGTATCCTCAGCATCCTTCTGTAGAAATTTCATCTGTCTCTTCCTGATGTTAAGTATAAGTTTCCTTTTTTGTTTCCATTTTCTCTAAAACCTCGTCGTTGCTCACATGTTCGGTCCATGGTATCCTCAGCATCCTTCTGTAGAAATTTCATCTGTCTCTTCCTGATGTTAAGTATAAGTTTCCTTTTTGTTTCCATTTTTCTAAAACCTCGTCGTTGCTCACATGTTCGGTCCATGGTATCCTCAGCATCCTTCTGTAGAAATTTCAACTGTCTCTTCCTGATGTTAAGTATAAGTTTCCTTTTTGTTTCCATTTTCTCTAAAACCTCGTCGTTGCTCACATGTTCGGTCCATGGTATCCTCAGCATCCTTCTGTAGAAATTTCAACTGTCTCTTCCTGATGTTAAGTATAAGTTTCCTTTTTGTTTCCATTTTCTCTAAAACCTCGTCGTTGCTCACATGTTCGGTCCATGGTATCCTCAGCATCCTTCTGTAGAAATTTCATCTGTCTCTTCCTGATGTTAAGTATAAGTTTCCTTTTGTTTCCATTTTCTCTAAAACCTCGTCGTTGCTCACATGTTCATGGTCCATGGTATCCTCAGCATCCTTCTGTAGAAATTTCATCTGTCTCTTCCTGATGTTAAGTATAAGTTTCCCTTTTGTTTCCATTTTCTCTAAAACCTCGTCGTTGCTCACATGTTCGGTCCATGGTATCCTCAGCATCCTTCTGTAGAAATTTCATCTGTCTCTTCCTGATGTTAAGTATAAGTTTCCTTTTGTTTCCATTTTCTCTAAAACCTCGTCGTTGCTCACATGTTCGGTCCATGGTATCCTCAGCATCCTTCTGTAGAAATTTCATCTGTCTCTTCCTGATGTTAAGTATAAGTTTCCTTTTTGTTTCCATTTTCTCTAAAACCTCGTCGTTGCTCACATGTTCGGTCCATGGTATCCTCAGCATCCTTCTGTAGAAATTTCAACTGTCTCTTCCTGATGTTAAGTATAAGTTTCCTTTTTGTTTCCATTTTCCTAAAACCTCGTCATTGCTCACATGTTCGGTCCATGGTATCCTCAGCATCCTTCTGTAGAAATTTCCACTGTCTCTTCCTGATGTTAAGTATAAGTTTCCTTTTTGTTTCCATTTTCTCTAAAACCTCGTCGTTGCTCACATGTTCGGTCCATGGTATCCTCAGCATCCTTCTGTAGAAATTTCATCTGTCTCTTCCTGATGTTAAGTATAAGTTTCCTTTTTGTTTCCATTTTCTCTAAAACCTCGTCGTTGCTCACATGTTCGGTCCATGGTATCCTCAGCATCCTTCTGTAGAAATTTCAACTGTCTCTTCCTGATGTTAAGTATAAGTTTCTTTTTTGTTTCCATTTTTTCTAAAACCTCGTCGTTGCTCACATGTTCGGTCCATGGTATCCTCAGCATCCTTCTGTAGAAATTTCATCTGTCTCTTCCTGATGTTAAGTATAAGTTTCCTTTTTTGTTTCCATTTTCTCTAAAACCTCGTCGTTGCTCACATGTTCGGTCCATGGTATCCTCAGCATCCTTCTGTAGAAATTTCATCTGTCTCTTCCTGATGTTAAGTATAAGTTTCCTTTTTTGTTTCCATTTTCTCTAAAACCTCGTCGTTGCTCACATGTTCGGTCCATGGTATCCTCAGCATCCTTCTGTAGAAATTTCAACTGTCTCTTCCTGATGTTAAGTATAAGTTTCCTTTTTTGTTTCCATTTTCTCTAAAACCTCGTCGTTGCTCACATGTTCGGTCCATGGTATCCTCAGCATCCTTCTGTAGAAATTTCATCTGTCTCTTCCTGATGTTAAGTATAAGTTTCCTTTTTGTTTCCATTTTCTCTAAAACCTCGTCGTTGCTCACATGTTCGGTCCATGGTATCCTCAGCATCCTTCTGTAGAAATTTCATCTGTCTCTTCCTGATGTTAAGTATAAGTTTCCTTTTTGTTTCCATTTTCTCTAAAAACCTCGTCGTTGCTCACATGTTCGGTCCATGGTATCCTCAGCATCCTTCTGTAGAAATTTCATCTGTCTCTTCCTGATGTTAAGTATAAGTTTCCTTTTTGTTTCCATTTTCTCTAAAACCTCGTCGTTGCTCACATGTTCGGTCCATGGTATCCTCAGCATCCTTCTGTAGAAATTTCATCTGTCTCTTCCTGATGTTAAGTATAAGTTTTTTTTTTGTTTCCATTTTCTCTAAAACCTCGTCGTTGCTCACATGTTCGGTCCATGGTATCCTCAGCATCCTTCTGTAGAAATTTCAACTGTCTCTTCCTGATGTTAAGTATAAGTTTCCTTTTTGTTTCCATTTTCTCTAAAACCTCGTCGTTGCTCACATGTTCGGTCCATGGTATCCTCAGCATCCTTCTGTAGAAATTTCATCTGTCTCTTCCTGATGTTAAGTATAAGTTTCCTTTTTGTTTCCATTTTCTCTAAAACCTCGTCGTTGCTCACATGTTCGGTCCATGGTATCCTCAGCATCCTTCTGTAGAAATTTCATCTGTCTCTTCCTGATGTTAAGTATAAGTTTCCTTTTTGTTTCCATTTTTTTCTCTAAAACCTCGTCGTTGCTCACATGTTCGGTCCATGGTATCCTCAGCATCCTTCTGTAGAAATTTCATCTGTCTCTTCCTGATGTTAAGTATAAGTTTCCTTTTTGTTTCCATTTTCTCTAAAACCTCGTCGTTGCTCACATGTTCGGTCCATGGTATCCTCAGCATCCTTCTGTAGAAATTTCATCTGTCTCTTCCTGATGTTAAGTATAAGTTTCCTTTTTGTTTCCATTTTCTCTAAAACCTCGTCGTTGCTCACATGTTCGGTCCATGGTATCCTCAGCATCCTTCTGTAGAAATTTCATCTGTCTCTTCCTGATGTTAAGTATAAGTTTCCTTTTTTGTTTCCATTTTCTCTAAAACCTCGTCGTTGCTCACATGTTCGGTCCATGGTATCCTCAGCATCCTTCTGTAGAAATTTCATCTGTCTCTTCCTGATGTTAAGTATAAGTTTCCTTTTTGTTTCCATTTTCTCTAAAACCTCGTCGTTGCTCACATGTTCGGTCCATGGTATCCTCAGCATCCTTCTGTAGAAATTTCATCTGTCTCTTCCTGATGTTAAGTATAAGTTTCCTTTTTGTTTCCATTTTCTCTAAAACCTCGTCGTTGCTCACATGTTCGGTCCATGGTATCCTCAGCATCCTTCTGTAGAAATTTCATCTGTCTCTTCCTGATGTTAAGTATAAGTTTCCTTTTTTGTTTCCATTTTCTCTAAAACCTCGTCGTTGCTCACATGTTCGGTCCATGGTATCCTCAGCATCCTTCTGTAGAAATTTCATCTGTCTCTTCCTGATGTTAAGTATAAGTTTCCTTTTTGTTTCCATTTTCTCTAAAACCTCGTCGTTGCTCACATGTTCGGTCCATGGTATCCTCAGCATCCTTCTGTAGAAATTTCATCTGTCTCTTCCTGATGTTAAGTATAAGTTTCCTTTTTGTTTCCATTTTCTCTAAAACCTCGTCGTTGCTCACATGTTCGGTCCATGGTATCCTCAGCATCCTTCTGTAGAAATTTCATCTGTCTCTTCCTGATGTTAAGTATAAGTTTCCTTTTTGTTTCCATTTTCTCTAAAACCTCGTCGTTGCTCACATGTTCGGTCCATGGTATCCTCAGCATCCTTCTGTAGAAATTTCATCTGTCTCTTCCTGATGTTAAGTATAAGTTTCCTTTTTGTTTCCATTTTTTCTCTAAAACCTCGTCGTTGCTCACATGTTCGGTCCATGGTATCCTCAGCATCCTTCTGTAGAAATTTCATGTGTCTCTTCCTGATGTTAAGTATAAGTTTCCTTTTTGTTTCCATTTTCTCTAAAACCTCGTCGTTGCTCACATGTTCGGTCCATGGTATCCTCAGCATCCTTCTGTAGAAATTTCATCTGTCTCTTCCTGATGTTAAGTATAAGTTTCCTTTTTGTTTCCATTTTCTCTAAAACCTCGTCGTTGCTCACATGTTTGGTCCATGGTATCCTCAGCATCCTTCTGTAGAAATTTCATCTGTCTCTTCCTGATGTTAAGTATAAGTTTTCCTTTTTGTTTCCATTTTCTCTAAAACCTCGTCGTTGCTCACATGTTTTGTCCATGGTATCCTCAGCATCCTTCTGTAGAAATTTCAACTGTCTCTTCCTGATGTTAAGTATAAGTTTCCTTTTTGTTTCCATTTTCTCTAAAACCTCGTCGTTGCTCACATGTTTGGTCCATGGTATCCTCAGCATCCTTCTGTAGAAATTTCAACTGTCTCTTCCTGATGTTAAGTATAAGTTTCCTTTTTGTTTCCATTTTCTCTAAAACCTCATCTTTGCTCACATGTTCGGTCCATGGTATCCTCATCTTCCTTCTGTAGAAATTTCAACTGTCTCTTCCTGATGTTAAGTATAAGTTTCCTTTTTTGTTTCCATTTTCTCTAAAACCTCGTCGTTGCTCACATGTTCGGTCCATGGTATCCTCAGCATCCTTCTGTAGAAATTTCATCTGTCTCTTCCTGATGTTAAGTATAAGTTTCTTTTTGTTTCCATTTTCTCTAAAACCTCGTCGTTGCTCACATGTTCGGTCCATGGTATCCTCAGCATCCTTCTGTAGAAATTTCATCTGTCTCTTCCTGATGTTAAGTATAAGTTTCCTTTTGTTTCCATTTTCTCTAAAACCTCGTCGTTGCTCACATGTTCGGTCCATGGTATCCTCAGCATCCTTCTGTAGAAATTTCATCTGTCTCTTCCTGATGTTAAGTATAAGTTTCCTTTTTGTTTCCATTTTCTCTAAAACCTCGTCGTTGCTCACATGTTCGGTCCATGGTATCCTCAGCATCCTTCTGTAGAAATTTCAACTGTCTCTTCCTGATGTTAAGTATAAGTTTCCTTTTTGTTTCCATTTTCTCTAAAACCTCGTCGTTGCTCACATGTTCGGTCCATGGTATCCTCAGCATCCTTCTGTAGAAATTTCATCTGTCTCTTCCTGATGTTAAGTATAAGTTTCCTTTTTGTTTCCATTTTCTCTAAAACCTCGTCGTTGCTCACATGTTCGGTCCATGGTATCCTCAGCATCCTTCTGTAGAAATTTCATCTGTCTCTTCCTGATGTTAAGTATAAGTTTCCTTTTTGTTTCCATTTTCTCTAAAACCTCGTCGTTGCTCACATGTTCGGTCCATGGTATCCTCAGCATCCTTCTGTAGAAATTTCATCTGTCTCTTCCTGATGTTAAGTATAAGTTTCCTTTTTGTTTCCATTTTCTCTAAAACCTCGTCGTTGCTCACATGTTCGGTCCATGGTATCCTCAGCATCCTTCTGTAGAAATTTCATCTGTCTCTTCCTGATGTTAAGTATAAGTTTCCTTTTTGTTTCCATTTTCTCTAAAACCTCGTCGTTGCTCACATGTTCGGTCCATGGTATCCTCAGCATCCTTCTGTAGAAATTTCATCTGTCTCTTCCTGATGTTAAGTATAAGTTTTCTTTTTGTTTCCATTTTCTCTAAAACCTCGTCGTTGCTCACATGTTCGGTCCATGGTATCCTCAGCATCCTTCTGTAGAAATTTCATCTGTCTCTTCCTGATGTTAAGTATAAGTTTCCTTTTTGTTTCCATTTTCTCTAAAACCTCGTCGTTGCTCACATGTTCGGTCCATGGTATCCTCAGCATCCTTCTGTAGAAATTTCATCTGTCTCTTCCTGATGTTAAGTATAAGTTTCCTTTTGTTTCCATTTTCTCTAAAACCTCGTCATTGCTCACATGTTCGGTCCATGGTATCCTCAGCATCCTTCTGTAGAAATTTCAACTGTCTCTTCCTGATGTTAAGTATAAGTTTCCTTTTTGTTTCCATTTTCTCTAAAACCTCGTCGTTGCTCACATGTTCGGTCCATGGTATCCTCAGCATCCTTCTGTAGAAATTTCATCTGTCTCTTCCTGATGTTAAGTATAAGTTTCCCTTTTTTGTTTCCATTTTCTCTAAAACCTCGTCGTTGCTCACATGTTCGGTCCATGGTATCCTCAGCATCCTTCTGTAGAAATTTCATCTGTCTCTTCCTGATGTTAAGTATAAGTTTCCTTTTTGTTTCCATTTTCTCTAAAAACCTCGTCGTTGCTCACATGTTCGGTCCATGGTATCCTCAGCATCCTTCTGTAGAAATTTCATCTGTCTCTTCCTGATGTTAAGTATAAGTTTCCTTTTTGTTTCCATTTTTCTAAAACCTCGTCGTTGCTCACATGTTCGGTCCATGGTATCCTCAGCATCCTTCTGTAGAAATTTCAACTGTCTCTTCCTGATGTTAAGTATAAGTTTCCTTTTTGTTTCCATTTTTCTAAAACCTCGTCGTTGCTCACATGTTCGGTCCATGGTATCCTCAGCATCCTTCTGTAGAAATTTCATCTGTCTCTTCCTGATGTTAAGTATAAGTTTCCTTTTTTTGTTTCCATTTTCTCTAAAACCTCGTCGTTGCTCACATGTTCGGTCCATGGTATCCTCAGCATCCTTCTGTAGAAATTTCATCTGTCTCTTCCTGATGTTAAGTATAAGTTTCCTTTTTGTTTCCATTTTTCTAAAACCTCGTCGTTGCTCACATGTTCGGTCCATGGTATCCTCAGCATCCTTCTGTAGAAAAACTGTCTTTCCTGATGTTAAGTATAAGTTTCCTTTTTGTTTCCATTTTCTCTAAAACCTCGTCGTTTCCATGTTCGGTCCATGGATCCTTCTTAGAAATTTCATCTGTCTCTTCCTGATGTTTATAAGTTTCCTTTTTTGTTTCCATTTTCTCTAAAACCTCGTCGTTGCTCACATGTTCGGTCCATGGTATCCTCAGCATCCTTCTGTAGAAATTTCATCTGTCTCTTCCTGATGTTAAGTATAAGTTTCCTTTTTGTTTCCATTTTCTCTAAAACCTCGTCGTTGCTCACATGTTCGGTCCATGGTATCCTCAGCATCCTTCTGTAGAAATTTCATCTGTCTCTTCCTGATGTTAAGTATAAGTTTCCTTTTTGTTTCCATTTTCTCTAAAACCTCGTCGTTGCTCACATGTTCGGTCCATGGTATCCTCAGCATCCTTCTGTAGAAATTTCATCTGTCTCTTCCTGATGTTAAGTATAAGTTTTTTTTTTGTTTCCATTTTCTCTAAAACCTCGTCGTTGCTCACATGTTCGGTCCATGGTATCCTCAGCATCCTTCTGTAGAAATTTCATCTGTCTCTTCCTGATGTTAAGTATAAGTTTCCTTTTGTTTCCATTTTCTCTAAAACCTCGTCGTTGCTCACATGTTCGGTCCATGGTATCCTCAGCATCCTTCTGTAGAAATTTCAACTGTCTCTTCCTGATGTTAAGTATAAGTTTCCTTTTTGTTTCCATTTTCTCTAAAACCTCGTCGTTGCTCACATGTTCGGTCCATGGTATCCTCAGCATCCTTCTGTAGAAATTTCATCTGTCTCTTCCTGATGTTAAGTATAAGTTTCCTTTTTGTTTCCATTTTCTCTAAAACCTCGTCGTTGCTCACATGTTCGGTCCATGGTATCCTCAGCATCCTTCTGTAGAAATTTCAACTGTCTCTTCCTGATGTTAAGTATAAGTTTCCTTTTTGTTTCCATTTTCTCTAAAACCTCGTCGTTGCTCACACATGTTCGGTCCATGGTATCCTCAGCATCCTTCTGTAGAAATTTCAACTGTCTCTTCCTGATGTTAAGTATAAGTTTCCTTTTGTTTCCATTTTCTCTAAAACCTCGTCGTTGCTCACATGTTCGGTCCATGGTATCCTCAGCATCCTTCTGTAGAAATTTCATCTGTCTCTTCCTGATGTTAAGTATAAGTCCTTTTTTGTTTCCATTTTCTCTAAAACCTCGTCGTTTGCTCACATGTTCGGTCCATGGTATCCTCAGCATCCTTCTGTAGAAATTTCAACTGTCTCTTCCTGATGTTAAGTATAAGTTTTCCTTTTGTTTCCATTTTCTCTAAAACCTCGTCGTTGCTCACATGTTCGGTCCATGGTATCCTCAGCATCCTTCTGTAGAAATTTCATCTGTCTCTTCCTGATGTTAAGTATAAGTTTCCTTTTTGTTTCCATTTTCTCTAAAACCTCGTCGTTGCTCACATGTTCGGTCCATGGTATCCTCAGCATCCTTCTGTGTCTCTTCCTGATGAAATTTCATCTGTCTCTTCCTGATGTTAAGCATCCTTCTGTAGAATAAGTCTTTCCTTTTTGTTTCCATTTTCTCTAAAACCTCGTCGTTGCTCACATGTTCGGTCCATGGTATCCTCAGCATCCTTCTGTAGAAATTTCATCTGTCTCTTCCTGATGTTAAGTATAAGTTTCCTTTTTGTTTCCATTTTTTCTCTAAAACCTCGTCGTTGCTCACATGTTCGGTCCATGGTATCCTCAGCATCCTTCTGTAGAAATTTCAACTGTCTCTTCCTGATGTTAAGTATAAGTTTCCTTTTTGTTTCCATTTTCTCTAAAACCTCGTCGTTGCTCACATGTTCGGTCCATGGTATCCTCAGCATCCTTCTGTAGAAATTTCAACTGTCTCTTCCTGATGTTAAGTATAAGTTTCCTTTTTGTTTCCATTTTCTCTAAAACCTCGTCGTTGCTCACATGTTCGGTCCATGGTATCCTCAGCATCCTTCTGTAGAAATTTCAACTGTCTCTTCCTGATGTTAAGTATAAGTTTCCTTTTTTGTTTCCATTTTCTCTAAAACCTCGTCGTTGCTCACATGTTCGGTCCATGGTATCCTCAGCATCCTTCTGTAGAAATTTCATCTGTCTCTTCCTGATGTTAAGTATAAGTTTTCCTTTTGTTTCCATTTTCTCTAAAACCTCGTCGTTGCTCACATGTTCGGTCCATGGTATCCTCAGCATCCTTCTGTAGAAATTTCATCTGTCTCTTCCTGATGTTAAGTATAAGTTTCCTTTTTGTTTCCATTTTCTCTAAAACCTCGTCGTTGCTCACATGTTCGGTCCATGGTATCCTCAGCATCCTTCTGTAGAAATTTCAACTGTCTCTTCCTGATGTTAAGTATAAGTTTTCCTTTTTTGTTTCCATTTTCTCTAAAACCTCGTCGTTGCTCACATGTTCGGTCCATGGTATCCTCAGCATCCTTCTGTAGAAATTTCATCTGTCTCTTCCTGATGTTAAGTATAAGTTTCCTTTTTGTTTCCATTTTCTCTAAAACCTCGTCGTTGCTCACATGTTCGGTCCATGGTATCCTCAGCATCCTTCTGTAGAAATTTCAACTGTCTCTTCCTGATGTTAAGTATAAGTTTCCTTTTTGTTTCCATTTTCTCTAAAACCTCGTCGTTGCTCACATGTTCGGTCCATGGTATCCTCAGCATCCTTCTGTAGAAATTTCATCTGTCTCTTCCTGATGTTAAGTATAAGTTTCCTTTTTGTTTCCATTTTCTCTAAAACCTCGTCGTTGCTCACATGTTCGGTCCATGGTATCCTCAGCATCCTTCTGTAGAAATTTCATCTGTCTCTTCCTGATGTTAAGTATAAGTTTCCTTTTTGTTTCCATTTTCTCTAAAACCTCGTCGTTGCTCACATGTTCGGTCCATGGTATCCTCAGCATCCTTCTGTAGAAATTTCATCTGTCTCTTCCTGATGTTAAGTATAAGTTTCCTTTTTGTTTCCATTTTCTCTAAAACCTCGTCGTTGCTCACATGTTCGGTCCATGGTATCCTCAGCATCCTTCTGTAGAAATTTCATCTGTCTCTTCCTGATGTTAAGTATAAGTTTCCTTTTTGTTTCCATTTTCTCTAAAACCTCGTCGTTGCTCACATGTTCGGTCCATCGTATCCTCAGCATCCTTCTGTAGAAATTTCAACTGTCTCTTCCTGATGTTAAGTATAAGTTTCTTTTTTGTTTCCATTTTCTCTAAAACCTCGTCGTTGCTCACATGTTCAGTCCATGGTATCCTCAGCATCCTTCTGTAGAAATTTCAACTGCCTCTTCCTGATGTTAAGTATAAGTTTCCTTTTTGTTTCCATTTTCTCTAAAACCTCGTCGTTGCTCACATGTTCGGTCCATGGTATCCTCAGCATCCTTCTGTAGAAATTTCAACTGTCTCTTCCTGATGTTAAGTATAAGTTTCTTTTTTGTTTCCATTTTCTCTAAAACCTCGTCGTTGCTCACATGTTCGGTCCATGGTATCCTCAGCATCCTTCTGTAGAAATTTCAACTGTCTCTTCCTGATGTTAAGTATAAGTTTCCTTTTTGTTTCCATTTTCTCTAAAACCTCGTCGTTGCTCACATGTTCGGTCCATGGTATCCTCAGCATCCTTCTGTAGAAATTTCATCTGTCTCTTCCTGATGTTAAGTATAAGTTTCCTTTTTGTTTCCATTTTCTCTAAAACCTCGTCGTTGCTCACATGTTCGGTCCATGGTATCCTCAGCATCCTTCTGTAGAAATTTCAATCTGTCTCTTCCTGATGTTAAGTATAAGTTTTCTTTTTTTGTTTCCATTTTCTCTAAAACCTCGTCGTTGCTCACATGTTCGGTCCATGGTATCCTCAGCATCCTTCTGTAGAAATTTCATCTGTCTCTTCCTGATGTTAAGTATAAGTTTCCTTTTTGTTTCCATTTTCTCTAAAACCTCGTCGTTGCTCACATGTTTGGTCCATGGTATCCTCAGCATCCTTCTGTAGAAATTTCATCTGTCTCTTCCTGATGTTAAGTATAAGTTTCCTTTTTGTTTCCATTTTCTCTAAAACCTCGTCGTTGCTCACATGTTTGGTCCATGGTATCCTCAGCATCCTTCTGTAGAAATTTCATCTGTCTCTTCCTGATGTTAAGTATAAGTTTCCTTTTTGTTTCCATTTTCTCTAAAACCTCGTCGTTGCTCACATGTTCGGTCCATGGTATCCTCAGCATCCTTCTGTAGAAATTTCATCTGTCTCTTCCTGATGTTAAGTATAAGTTTCCTTTTTGTTTCCATTTTCTCTAAAACCTCGTCGTTGCTCACATGTTCGGTCCATGGTATCCTCAGCATCCTTCTGTAGAAATTTCATCTGTCTCTTCCTGATGTTAAGTATAAGTTTCCTTTTTGTTTCCATTTTCTCTAAAACCTCGTCGTTGCTCACATGTTCGGTCCATGGTATCCTCAGCATCCTTCTGTAGAAATTTCAACTGTCTCTTCCTGATGTTAAGTATAAGTTTCCTTTTTGTTTCCATTTTCTCTAAAACCTCGTCGTTGCTCACATGTTCGGTCCATGGTATCCTCAGCATCCTTCTGTAGAAATTTCAACTGTCTCTTCCTGATGTTAAGTATAAGTTTCCTTTTTGTTTCCATTTTCTCTAAAACCTCGTCGTTGCTCACATGTTCGGTCCATGGTATCCTCAGCATCCTTCTGTAGAAATTTCAACTGTCTCTTCCTGATGTTAAGTATAAGTTTCCTTTTTGTTTCCATTTTCTCTAAAACCTCGTCGTTGCTCACATGTTCGGTCCATGGTATCCTCAGCATCCTTCTGTAGAAATTTCATCTGTCTCTTCCTGATGTTAAGTATAAGTTTCCTTTTGTTTCCATTTTCTCTAAAACCTCGTCGTTGCTCACATGTTCGGTCCATGGTATCCTCAGCATCCTTCTGTAGAAATTTCATCTGTCTCTTCCTGATGTTAAGTATAAGTTTCCTTTTTGTTTCCATTTTCTCTAAAACCTCGTCGTTGCTCACATGTTCGGTCCATGGTATCCTCAGCATCCTTCTGTAGAAATTTCATCTGTCTCTTCCTGATGTTAAGTATAAGTTTCCTTTTTGTTTCCATTTTCTCTAAAACCTCGTCGTTGCTCACATGTTCGGTCCATGGTATCCTCAGCATCCTTCTGTAGAAATTTCATCTGTCTCTTCCTGATGTTAAGTATAAGTTTCCTTTTTGTTTCCATTTTCTCTAAAACCTCGTCGTTGCTCACATGTTCGGTCCATGGTATCCTCAGCATCCTTCTGTAGAAATTTCATCTGTCTCTTCCTGATGTTAAGTATAAGTTTCCTTTTTTGTTTCCATTTTTCTAAAACCTCGTCGTTGCTCACATGTTCGGTCCATGGTATCCTCAGCATCCTTCTGTAGAAATTTCATCTGTCTCTTCCTGATGTTAAGTATAAGTTTCCTTTTTGTTTCCATTTTCTCTAAAACCTCGTCGTCGTTGCTCACATGTTCGGTCCATGGTATCCTCAGCATCCTTCTGTAGAAATTTCATCTGTCTCTTCCTGATGTTAAGTATAAGTTTCCTTTTTGTTTCCATTTTCTCTAAAACCTCGTCGTTGCTCACATGTTCGGTCCATGGTATCCTCAGCATCCTTCTGTAGAAATTTCATCTGTCTCTTCCTGATGTTAAGTATAAGTTTCCTTTTTGTTTCCATTTTCTCTAAAACCTCGTCGTTGCTCACATGTTCGGTCCATGGTATCCTCAGCATCCTTCTGTAGAAATTTCATCTGTCTCTTCCTGATGTTAAGTATAAGTTTCCTTTTTGTTTCCATGTGTGGTTTTTTCTCTAAAACCTCGTCGTTGCTCACATGTTCGGTCCATGGTATCCTCAGCATCCTTCTTCTGTAGAAATTTCATCTGTCTCTTCCTGATGTTAAGTATAAGTTTCCTTTTGTTTCCATTTTCTCTAAAACCTCGTCGTTACTCACATGTTCGGTCCATGGTATCCTCAGCTTCCTTCTGTAGAAATTTCAACTGTCTCTTCCTGATGTTAAGTATAAGTTTCCTTTTTGGTTACATTTTCTCCAAAAACCTCGTTGTTGCTCACATGTTCGGTCCATGGTATCCTCAGCATCCTTCTGTAGAAATTTCAACTGTCTCTTCCTGATGTTAAGTATAAGTTTCCTTTTTGTTTCCATTTTCTCTAAAACCTTGTCGTTGCTCACATGTTCACTCCATGGTATCCTCAGCATCCTTCTGTAGAAATTTCAACTGTCTCTTCCTGATGTTAAGTATAAGTTTCCTTTTTGGTTACATTTTCTCTAAAACCTCGTCGTTACTCACATGTTCGGTCCATGGTATCCTCAGCTTCCTTCTGTAGAAATTTCAACTGTCTCTTCCTGATGTTAAGTATAAGTTTCCTTTTGTTTCCATTTTCTCTAAAACCTCGTCGTTGCTCACATGTTCGGTCCATGGTATCCTCAGCATCCTTCTGTAGAAATTTCATCTGTCTCTTCCTGATGTTAAGTATAAGTTTCCTTTTTTGTTTCCATTTTCTCTAAAACCTCGTCGTTGCTCACATGTTCGGTCCATGGTATCCTCAGCATCCTTCTGTAGAAATTTCAACTGTCTCTTCCTGATGTTAAGTATAAGTTTCCTTTTTGTTTCCATTTTCTCTAAAACCTCGTCGTTGCTCACATGTTCGGTCCATGGTATCCTCAGCATCCTTCTGTAGAAATTTCATCTGTCTCTTCCTGATGTTAAGTATAAGTTTCCTTTTTTGTTTCCATTTTCTCTAAAACCTCGTCGTTGCTCACATGTTCGGTCCATGGTATCCTCAGCATCCTTCTGTAGAAATTTCATCTGTCTCTTCCTGATGTTAAGTATAAGTTTCCTTTTTTTGTTTCCATTTTCTCTAAAACCTCGTCGTTGCTCACATGTTCGGTCCATGGTATCCTCAGCATCCTTCTGTAGAAATTTCATCTGTCTCTTCCTGATGTTAAGTATAAGTTTCCTTTTTGTTTCCATTTTCTCTAAAACCTCGTCGTTGCTCACATGTTCGGTCCATGGTATCCTCAGCATCCTTCTGTAGAAATTTCAACTGTCTCTTCCTGATGTTAAGTATAAGTTTCCTTTTTTGTTTCCATTTTCTCTAAAACCTCGTCGTTGCTCACATGTTCGGTCCATGGTATCCTCAGCATCCTTCTGTAGAAATTTCATCTGTCTCTTCCTGATGTTAAGTATAAGTTTCATTTTTTTGTTTCCATTTTCTCTAAAACCTCGTCGTTGCTCACATGTTCGGTCCATGGTATCCTCAGCATCCTTCTGTAGAAATTTCATCTGTCTCTTCCTGATGTTAAGTATAAGTTTCCTTTTTGTTTCCATTTTCTCTAAAACCTCGTCGTTGCTCACATGTTCGGTCCATGGTATCCTCAGCATCCTTCTGTAGAAATTTCATCTGTCTCTTCCTGATGTTAAGTATAAGTTTCCTTTTTGTTTCCATTTTCTCTAAAAAAACCTCGTCGTTGCTCACATGTTCGGTCCATGGTATCCTCAGCATCCTTCTGTAGAAATTTCATCTGTCTCTTCCTGATGTTAAGTATAAGTTTCCTTTTTTGTTTCCATTTTCTCTAAAACCTCGTCGTTGCTCACATGTTCGGTCCATGGTATCCTCAGCATCCTTCTGTAGAAATTTCATCTGTCTCTTCCTGATGTTAAGTATAAGTTTCCTTTTTGTTTCCATTTTCTCTAAAACCTCGTCGTTGCTCACATGTTCGGTCCATGGTATCCTCAGCATCCTTCTGTAGAAATTTCAACTGTCTCTTCCTGATGTTAAGTATAAGTTTCCTTTTTGTTTCCATTTTCTCTAAAACCTCGTCGTTGCTCACATGTTCGGTCCATGGTATCCTCAGCATCCTTCTGTAGAAATTTCAACTGTCTCTTCCTGATGTTAAGTATAAGTTTCCTTTTTGTTTCCATTTTCTCTAAAACCTCGTCGTTGCTCACATGTTCGGTCCATGGTATCCTCAGCATCCTTCTGTAGAAATTTCAACTGTCTCTTCCTGATGTTAAGTATAAGTTTCCTTTTTTGTTTCCATTTTTTCTCTAAAACCTCGTCGTTGCTCACATGTTCGGTCCATGGTATCCTCAGCATCCTTCTGTAGAAATTTCATCTGTCTCTTCCTGATGTTAAGTATAAGTTTCCTTTTTTTTCCATTTTCTCTAAAACCTCGTCGTTGCTCACATGTTCGGTCCATGGTATCCTCAGCATCCTTCTGTAGAAATTTCATCTGTCTCTTCCTGATGTTAAGTATAAGTTTCCTTTTGTTTCCATTTTCTCTAAAACCTCGTCGTTGCTCACATGTTCGGTCCATGGTATCCTCAGCATCCTTCTGTAGAAATTTCATCTGTCTCTTCCTGATGTTAAGTATAAGTTTCTTTTTTGTTTCCATTTTCTCTAAAACCTCGTCGTTGCTCACATGTTCGGTCCATGGTATCCTCAGCATCCTTCTGTAGAAATTTCATCTGTCTCTTCCTGATGTTAAGTATAAGTTTCCTTTTTGTTTCCATTTTCTCTAAAACCTCGTCGTTGCTCACATGTTCGGTCCATGGTATCCTCAGCATCCTTCTGTAGAAATTTCAACTGTCTCTTCCTGATGTTAAGTATAAGTTTCCTTTTTGTTTCCATTTTCTCTAAAACCTCGTCGTTGCTCACATGTTCGGTCCATGGTATCCTCAGCATCCTTCTGTAGAAATTTCATCTGTCTCTTCCTGATGTTAAGTATAAGTTTCTTTTTGTTTCCATTTTCTCTAAAACCTCGTCGTTGCTCACATGTTCGGTCCATGGTATCCTCAGCATCCTTCTGTAGAAATTTCAACTGTCTCTTCCTGATGTTAAGTATAAGTTTCCTTTTTGGTTACATTTTCTCCAAAAACCTCGTCGTTGCTCACATGTTCGGTCCATGGTATCCTCAGCATCCTTCTGTAGAAATTTCAACTGTCTCTTCCTGATGTTAAGTATAAGTTTCCTTTTTGTTTCCATTTTCTCTAAAACCTCGTCGTTGCTCACATGTTCGGTCCATGGTATCCTCAGCATCCTTCTGTAGAAATTTCAACTGTCTCTTCCTGATGTTAAGTATAAGGTTCCTTTTTGTTTCCATTTTCTCTAAAACCTTGTCGTTGCTCACATGTTCGCTCCATGGTATCCTCAGCATCCTTCTGTAGAAATTTCAACTGTCTCTTCCTGATGTTAAGTATAAGTTTCCATTTTGATTCCATTTTCTCTAAAACCTCTTCGTTGCTCACATGTTCGGTCCATGGTATCCTCAGCATCCTTCTGTAGAAATTTCAACTGTCTCTTCCTGATGTTAAGTATAAGTTTTCTTTTTGTTTCCATTTTCTCTAAAACCTCGTCGTTGCTCACATGTTCGGTCCATGGTATCCTCAGCATCCTTCTGTAGAAATTTCAACTGTCTCTTCCTGATGTTAAGTATAAGTTTCCTTTTTGTTTCCATTTTCTCTAAAACCTCGTCGTTGCTCACATGTTCGGTCCATGGTATCCTCAGCATCCTTCTGTAGAAATTTCAACTGTCTCTTCCTGATGTTAAGTATAAGTTTCCTTTTTTGTTTCCATTTTCTCTAAAACCTCGTCGTTGCTCACATGTTCGGTCCATGGTATCCTCAGCATCCTTCTGTAGAAATTTCATCTGTCTCTTCCTGATGTTAAGTATAAGTTTTCTTTTTTGTTTCCATTTTCTCTAAAACCTCGTCGTTGCTCACATGTTCGGTCCATGGTATCCTCAGCATCCTTCTGTAGAAATTTCATCTGTCTCTTCCTGATGTTAAGTATAAGTTTCCTTTTTGTTTCCATTTCTCTAAAACCTCGTCGTTGCTCACATGTTCGGTCCATGGTATCCTCAGCATCTTTCTGTAGAAATTTCATCTGTCTCTTCCTGATGTTAAGTATAAGTTTCCTTTTGTTTCCATTTTCTCTAAAACCTCATCGTTGCTCACATGTTCGGTCCATGGTATCCTCAGCATCTTTCTGTAGAAATTTCATCTGTCTCTTCCTGATGTTAAGTATAAGTTTCCTTTTTGTTTCCATTTTCTCTAAAACCTCATCGTTGCTCACATGTTCGGTCCATGGTATCCTCAGCATCCTTCTGTAGAAATTTCAACTGTCTCTTCCTGATGTTAAGTATAAGTTTCCTTTTTGTTTCCATTTTCTCTAAAACCTCGTCGTTGCTCACATGTTCGGTCCATGGTATCCTCAGCATCCTTCTGTAGAAATTTCAACTGTCTCTTCCTGATGTTAAGTATAAGTTTCCTTTTTTGTTTCCATTTTCTCTAAAACCTCGTCGTTGCTCACATGTTCGGTCCATGGTATCCTCAGCATCCTTCTGTAGAAATTTCATCTGTCTCTTCCTGATGTTAAGTATAAGTTTCCTTTTTGTTTCCATTTTCTCTAAAACCTCATCGTTGCTCACATGTTCGGTCCATGGTATCCTCAGCATCCTTCTGTAGAAATTTCAACTGTCTCTTCCTGATGTTAAGTATAAGTTTCCTTTTTGTTTCCATTTTCTCTAAAACCTCGTCGTTGCTCACATGTTCGGTCCATGGTATCCTCAGCATCCTTCTGTAGAAATTTCAACTGTCTCTTCCTGATGTTAAGTATAAGTTTCCTTTTTTGTTTCCATTTTTCTAAAACCTCGTCGTTGCTCACATGTTCGGTCCATGGTATCCTCAGCATCCTTCTGTAGAAATTTCATCTGTCTCTTCCTGATGTTAAGTATAAGTTTCCTTTTTGTTTCCATTTTCTCTAAAACCTCGTCGTTGCTCACATGTTCGGTCCATGGTATCCTCAGCATCCTTCTGTAGAAATTTCATCTGTCTCTTCCTGATGTTAAGTATAAGTTTCCTTTTTGTTTCCATTTTCTCTAAAACCTCGTCGTTGCTCACATGTTCGGTCCATGGTATCCTCAGCATCTTTCTGTAGAAATTTCAACTGTCTCTTCCTGATGTTAAGTATAAGTTTCCTTTTTGTTTCCATTTTCTCTAAAACCTCGTCGTTGCTCACATGTTCGGTCCATGGTATCCTCAGCATCTTTCTGTAGAAATTTCATCTGTCTCTTCCTGATGTTAAGTATAAGTTTCCTTTTTGTTTCCATTTTCTCTAAAACCTCGTCGTTGCTCACATGTTCGGTCCATGGTATCCTCAGCATCCTTCTGTAGAAATTTCATCTGTCTCTTCCTGATGTTAAGTATAAGTTTCCTTTTTGTTTCCATTTTCTCTAAAACCTTGTCGTTGCTCACATGTTCGGTCCATGGTATCCTCAGCATCTTTCTGTAGAAATTTCAACTGTCTCTTCCTGATGTTAAGTATAAGTTTCCTTTTTGTTTCCATTTTCTCTAAAACCTTGTCGTTGCTCACATGTTCGGTCCATGGTATCCTCAGCATCCTTCTGTAGTAATTTCATCTGTCTCTTCCTGATGTTAAGTATGTTTCTTTTTTGTTTCCATTTTCTCTAAAACCTTGTCGTTGCTCACATGTTCGGTCCATGGTATCCTCAGCATCTTTCTGTAGAAATTTCAACTGTCTCTTCCTGATGTTAAGTATAAGTTTCCTTTTTGTTTCCATTTTCTCTAAAACCTCATCGTTGCTCACATGTTCGGTCCATGGTATCCTCAGCATCCTTCTGTAGAAATTTCATCTGTCTCTTCCTGATGTTAAGTATAAGTTTCCTTTTTGTTTCCATTTTCTCTAAAACCTCGTCGTTGCTCACATGTTCGGTCCATGGTATCCTCAGCATCCTTCTGTAGAAATTTCATCTGTCTCTTCCTGATGTTAAGTATAAGTTTCCTTTTTGTTTCCATTTTCTCTAAAACCTCATCGTTGCTCACATGTTCGGTCCATGGTATCCTCAGCATCCTTCTGTAGAAATTTCATCTGTCTCTTCCTGATGTTAAGTATAAGTTTCCTTTTTGTTTCCATTTTCTCTAAAACCTCATCGTTGCTCACATGTTCGGTCCATGGTATCCTCAGCATCCTTCTGTAGAAATTTCAACTGTCTCTTCCTGATGTTAAGTATAAGTTTCTGATTTTTGTTTCCATTTTTCTAAAACCTCATCGTTGCTCACATGTTCGGTCCATGGTATCCTCAGCATCCTTCTGTAGAAATTTCATCTGTCTCTTCCTGATGTTAAGTATAAGTTTCCTTTTTTGTTTCCATTTTCTCTAAAACCTCGTCGTTGCTCACATGTTCGGTCCATGGTATCCTCAGCATCTTTCTGTAGAAATTTCATCTGTCTCTTCCTGATGTTAAGTATAAGTTTTCTTTTTGTTTCCATTTTCTCTAAAACCTCGTCGTTGCTCACATGTTCGGTCCATGGTATCCTCAGCATCCTTCTGTAGAAATTTCATCTGTCTCTTCCTGATGTTAAGTATAAGTTTCCTTTTTGTTTCCATTTTCTCTAAAACCTCATCGTTGCTCACATGTTCGGTCCATGGTATCCTCATCATCCTTCTGTAGAAATTTCATCTGTCTCTTCCTGATGTTAAGTATAAGTTTCCTTTTTGTTTCCATTTTCTCTAAAACCTCATCGTTGCTTACATGTTCGGTCCATGGTATCCTCAGCATCTTTCTGTAGAAATTTCATCTGTCTCTTCCTGATGTTAAGTATAAGTTTCCTTTTTGTTTCCATTTTCTCTAAAACCTCATCGTTGCTTACATGTTCGGTCCATGGTATCCTCAGCATCTTTCTGTAGAAATTTCATCTGTCTCTTCCTGATGTTAAGTATAAGTTTCCTTTTTGTTTCCATTTTCTCTAAAACCTCTTCGTTGCTCACATGTTCGGTCCATGGTATCCTCACCATCCTTCTGTAGAAATTTCAACTCTCTCTTCCTGATGTTAAGTATAAGTTTTCTTTTTGTTTCCATTTTCTCTAAAACTTTGTTCTTGCTCACATGTTCAGTCCATGGTATCCTCAGCATCTTTTTGTCGAATAACATTTCTTTTGCTTCAAGTCTCTTCTTCTTATCTGTGAAGAAATTGGTCACCATTTACTGCGATATAGGAAGACCGATATTGTATAACAGTTCAGTATTCTTTTCTTTGTTTTTAACCATCCCAATCTGCCTTCAGATTTCAGTATCACACTTTCCATGCTGATAAGACATTGAAAAATTATTGATAGGCCAGTCAATGAATGTTGAGCAGATTAAATTCTCATTTCTTTGCTAGTGGTGACATGTCTCAAGGTTATGTTATCAAACTTTATGTGACATGTATCAAGTTAATATCAAAGGTCATGTGACATGTATCAAGTTATTATCAAAGGTCATAGTGATATCTTTTGTGTAATGTTAGTGAAATCTTAGAAATGTCATTTAAGTTTACTTTTCATCAACTGCATTATGTCATGTACGTATTATATAATGTGGGATTACCCAACCTTGTCTATCAGTGAATTTCTCTTAATGTCCACTAGGTGGAGCTGTATAAAATTATTGAGCACAAACATTCTTTCTATTCTTTCTCTCTTCAACCACAGGATGCTGTAGGGACAAGACATGTCTTGTACCCCACCCCATGTAGGTTTTTTTCAACCCCTAGGTGAACCACATGTCACATTCAATACACTACACTATCTCGTACAGTAAAGATTAGGACAATGCCCCCAATTATGTAAATAGTGTAAATAGTTAAAATACCTCATCTCAGAAATATATACAGATCCTGAAGAAGGCTGGGGAGTACAATGATTGAAACATTATGAAAATAGCAATATGGATGAGGACAACATTCTGAATGATGTAAATAGTGTAAATAGTTACAATACTTCATCTCAGAAATATGGACAAATAAACTATCTCTTGTTTAGAAAACCCACCATGTGACTGCAATACTACTTCCACAACTATATGTGATTTTTATAGGCTTCTAGAGAGTTAAAGTTCTCCCCAGAAAGGTAATTTTGGCAGGTGTCAAAATAAATGGTAATCTGAAGCTGAAACATCAGGTGAATACAGCAGATGTAGTAGAACATCCCAACCAAATTTTACCAATGTCTGGTTGGACAATTTTCATTGTCTGCTGCTTTTAATTGGTCCAACTTGGATTTAAGTACACTTAAATCCAAGTTGGACCAATTAAAGTCTGAATTCAACAAGTGATTTTATGGAAGCTGTTCATAATACACCATGCCCTTCCAATGCCACCAGATATACAGCATGACATTCTTCAGATGCTGACTGGCTTTTAGAATGGTTAATGGTCACTTATTTAATTTTCATGGAACATTTTTCACTCCACATTTCAGTCACATTGAAAAGTGTGGTTGGTGAGTCAACTCTAGGCAGGCTAGTCTTTTGCATTCACTTTCGCACAAATACTTTTGGAAAAGGCATAATTTCATCTTCCCGCTCACTATGGGATAAATAGCAGGGTAGACAGAAATCACTTTGGTGTCTAAGTGAAGGAAAACTGAATTTCAAACTTTAAAGGAGGCAATGGAAGATCATTACAGTAGTTCACCGCTATTAGGCGAACCAGTTTACTGTGGTACCCGGTGTATCGCAGTACCCAATGTACCATGGGTGGGTGGGAAAACCGAAGATTTTGCTCTTGTACCCTCAATATTGCTCACTTTTTTAGAAATTCCACCCTATTTTACCAATTTCTAGGCCATCTTCTTCATGATAGACAGAACAAATAGCAATCATTAGATGGGTCCTGATTTGTTCTAATAATTACATCCTTTTTTCACACATTTTACCTTGATTTTGATTATGAAACAGCCCAAATTTTGCAAAATTTTAACACTTCAACCGTTTCATACCTAATCCAATTGTATTGATAGTAGTTACACATGATTGTATTTCTATTTCTTTTGAGAAAGGTTAAAATTTATTGTATAAAATCTGCTTTAAAACACTGAAATAAGTTGAAATTTTGAGTAACTTGCTTGATTATTGCACATGCACTGATGCAAACAAAGCTAATAATGGCTGCCATGCCATAGCTGACAATGACACAAATGAGTCCAAAATTTTATTGTTGATAACTCCAAAACAGTAGATTTCATAAAAAAAATTTGTTATTTTTGAATAATGCATGTAGATTTAGAATAAAAAATAACTGTTTGGAAAATTTTTATTAGATATTCAGTGCAAGGATTAAAAACCAAATTACCAAAAGTTTCTTATGGAATAATTTTTTGAGGTTCTTTTTGAGCCATTGTTTACGGTATATATCACAAAATAAGGCAATATAAATAAGGCCCATAAATCAGGTAGATGTTCAACTGCATATTGTTGCCCACACCTCTGCACAGCTACTGCAATTCACTTGCAGCATAGATCAGTGATCTTGGACCCCAAGACACATTCTATAGTAATGAACTACTATAACATTCTCAATAAATCATGGTAATTCTTAGATAATAGAGTAAAGAAATCTGTGGAGAGTTATGACATCCTGAAGTTGATATAGCATTTCACACACACACACACACACACACATATATATATATATATATATATATGTGTGTGTGTATATAAATATAAATATAAATATATATATATATATATATATATATATATATATATATATATATATATATAAATAAAAAAAGAAAGAGCAGTAAGATATATAATCCAGTGTTCTTATAGGTATTCGCTTGAGGATGAAATGGAACTAATGTCTTTAATTTAATTGCAAAATTAAATTTGTGGCTTTTAGCTTCCATTTTTGAAACATGGTTAGAACTGTGTAGTGGAAAAAACCATATTTTAAATCAATTAATTTATAATATATATATATATATATATATATATAATTATTTATATATTATATGCACAGTACTTATTAGAAAGCACTCAATATCAGAGAAAGAGCTAACATATTGGGTTGGATTGATGCAAGTTTGTGACCCTGGGTTTCACGCTGTTGCGATCATTGCAAATTCATAATAATCCAACTAAATATATATATATATATATATATATATATATATATATATATATATATATATATATATATACATAGATCATATATACTGCTGCTTTGGAACAGATTTGATTTATCCTTATATAAATCATTATTTATGCAAATATATGTAAAGCATATGTAAATCAGTTGCAAATATGCAAATCTAATGCAAAATTAAACAGAACATTTGCATCATCAAAGTTAAGAGAAAAAAAAGAAAATTTCAAATCCTAATCAAATGTTTCATTATGATCTGATTTAAAAACATGAATGGCCAATCTTCCGACAAAAACTTTTTTCAAAGATCCACGTACATGTTTATGTATACATTTAATGTTCATTTTACACATACATCCTCAAAGCTATCAGATCAAACTCAAGAAATAAACACACATTTCCAGAATAGAAAAATTCTGTTAACAAAATGAGCAATAAGCTAACTACACCTCCCTCCAGTCAGAAATAAACTTTGGTAAAATTATTTCTTTGGCAATTAATGCTAGATTTCATGAATGGATATTTTAAAACAATTTATTTGTGGTAGGCCTAACACGAGAAATAAGCTGCCATATGGGTGACATTAACAAAATAAAGAGAAATGACAACAAAGCTTCAGAAGCAGCAGCAATAGTAAAATATAGAAGTGGAGGAAAAGTCAGTCAACTGTGACAATTACAGCAGGCTGGATAAAAGAAGATTAAATTTAAGGATGAAAATTCTATCTTTGGGATTATCCCACATGTAAATAAGTGGATTAAAGCATTAATTCTGAATTTGGGTACGTAGTTATTGTGAATTTGATCCCTGGGCTGGGTAATAAAGACCCAGTGGAAATAGAATGAGCATCCCTGGATAGTGGAATGAATTATAAATTCCCTGAAGGCTATCCAGATTTACAAGCATTGGAAGAAGTTTGGAAGCAACAATAGTTGAAATGGTGTGATAATAACAACAAAGATGAGGATAGTCCAAATGTAACTAGTGTTAATAATTAAACAAATTTATATAAATGTTATGGGAACTTACCTATAACAATAATGGACTCTTCCTGACACTATAAATACTGCGTCTCTCAAGAGGTATAATAAATTAATGGTGTAACGAGTCGAGACAATATTAGTTCACTCTAAACAAGATGGACAGTCATTACTAACAACTTCAACTTCTTGTACTATATTTCTGTTGTAATATATCTTTGTTATTCTACTTTTGTGTTCATGTTGTTCTTCCTTGGTTCTAACCTTGGACCATAACTGTGGTGCAAGGATATTGGACCATAATAATAAAACTGAAAGATACTCTTTTCTTATTATATACTAGCAGTAGAGCCCAGTATTGCCTGGGGATGTAACAGTAAGAGATAGATCAAGTATCGACCATCATAAAGACTGAAAAATAAAATTGACAAAGATTATTGTTTAAGGTTGACAGACACACATGTCTTAATTAGTTTTTTTTTTTACGAATTGGTCAAACTCAAACAAAAACATTGTTTTCAATCGTTATGAGTCTATCGATTGAATAGAATTTTATTATAAACAATTGTCTTGTAAATGGAATTTTTAAAGCATTCTGAATGTAAACATAAAGAAAAAAGAGTGCAAGACAATAAGAAACACTACATGCCAAAAAAAAAGTGAAGTTTTCTTGAAATCGGTGGAAAAATGTAGGAAATCCGATCCCGTATATAAATGAACACACACACAGACACACACACAAACAACCTGGGTTTTATAATAAGTATAACTCGATATGAGTTGTCCCCCTTTCATTCTCGTGATGCCTCTTAATCATGTTTTCAAAGTAATTTCGTGCAAAAACAATTGTGTTTTTTCCAATTTTTGGCGCTGTCAGAACACCTCAAGGTAATTTTACGTAGTCCTGTGAAGTTTTGTTGAAATCGGTTGAAAAATATAGGAAATCCGATCCAATATATAAACGTACAGATACACACACACACACACACACACACACACACACAATCTGCGTTTTATAATAAATAAGATTTTGTCAATTGAACATGGTCTCACATGTTGATTCATCTTCTATGTAACTTGTCCCTTCAGGACATTGGTAATCATGGCTCTTCACAATTTCCTTTCCTTTGTAGTTCTTAGTAAATTTTGTATCTTTGTTATCTCTCCTAACCCCTCTTCTGCCATCCATATACAGTAGCTGTTTTTCTCTCTCCTGTTTTCAATATATCCTGTGAGCGTCAAACTTTCCAAGTCCTCTTTCCTCATTATGTGCCCTAGAAAATTCAGTTCTGTTTTTCTAATGTTAAGTATAAGTGTTGTTTCTATTTTTAAAAATTTCTTCATTGTGTACATGGTCAGTCTATGGTATTCTCAGCATCCTTCTGTAGAACCACATTTCTATTGCTTCAAGTTTCTTCTTCATCTTTGCAGTGATTGTTCGATAATCACTGCAATATAGGAAGACTGATATTGCATAATCATTCAATACTCTTCATTTCTATAGTGGGATTGGCAAATAGGATTTTTACCTATTTGAATATGTTGGTTATAGGATAAATAAAGCATAGATTAAAGAGTCAGACAGTCGGAAGTTTACTACTGATCACGTGACATAAAACACTATAACACAGTTTCTAAAAAATTTTCATTTTTCTTAATACATTGCTTAATTTTTGGAAGGCATTTTTTGCTATCCCAACATGCCTTGGATTTTAGTATCACACTTTCCATGATGATAAGACGTTGAAAAATTATAATGACATGTATCCGGTTAATATCAAATGTCACAGTCATATCTTTCTTGCAATGTTAGTGAAATCTTAGAAATGACTTTAAAGTTTACTTATTTCATTATTGCTTGTGCTACTCATCAACTGCAATATGTCATGTAGGTTTATATATAACATGAGATTACCTCACCTTGTCTGCCAGTGAACTTCTCTTAATGTCCACCAGGTGGTGCTGTATAAAGAAGTATAAAAGGAAAGGTCATAAACCTTTCTCTCTTCAACCACAGGATACCGTAGAAACAAGACATGTTTTGCTTCCTGCTCCACATGTCACATGCAATTTAGGTCTTGTTTAGAAAACCAACAAGTGACTGCATTAATATCTCCACTACAAATTATCAGATAAATATATATCTTTATCAAAACATAAAAATATCACTGATCAGTGAATGAGATATTGCCTTTATTAACAGATGATTTCTGTAACAAACCTGGTCATCAATGGTCTCTATAAAAGGATCATTTCAGTAACAAATCTGGTCATCAATGGCCTCTTTAAACAGATGATTTCTGTAACAAACCTGGTCATCAATGGCCTCTTTAAACAGATGATTTCTGTAACAAACCTGGTCATCAATGGTCTCTATAAAAGGATCATTTCAGTAACAAACCTGGTCATCAATGGCCTCTTTAAACATGATTTCTGTAACAAACCTGGTCATCAATGGCCTCTTTAAACAGATGATTTCTGTAACAAACCTGGTCATTACAATCTTGAATTTATTATGTTGTTTCTCATTTTTCTTGTATTATTGAGATAAACCTAGTCTTTTGAAACAGAAGTAGAGTTTTATCTCTTGTCTCCTGTTTACAATTGGGTTTCCATCTCATTCTAATTTCTACTTCAACTCTACACTTCTAATATCTCTGCTTAAACTCTTAAATTTTATTTACTATTTATTTTCCTTCAGTAGGAGTAGATAGGTTTGCCTATCACCTGGTTCACACTCCTATCAGTTTTTGAACATGAGTAGAGGTTTATCCCTTGTTTCCTGTTTAGGATTGGCTTTCCAGTTCCTTCTAAAGTCTACTTCAACTCTATACTTCTAACGTCTCCAGCTAAAACTCAGAAACTTTATTTACTTTTTTTTCTTAATAGGAGTAAATAAGTTTCTATCTTATGATTCAGAATCCTCCTTGGTCTTTTCAGCAGGAGTAGACGTTTATTCCTAGTTTGTTGCATAGGATTTATGGTACTTTCTAAAGCCTTCACATTATGTTTCATTCCCAGACGACCCTTGAGTTTTAGTGGTATTATTGCCTTCTTGCAGTGAATTAAGTAAAAAAAGGCATCAACATCTTATGTTTTCTAAATGAATTTAATAAATGTTGAATTCGTTTATTTCAAAAAATGTTCAATTATTGCATAAATATTACAAATAACTCAGAAAAATATTGAAGAAACCATGATATTACTTTTAATACGAATCGCATATTGTTTATAATGTTTTGCATCATTTTCATTTGCCAGTTCTGTTAAATTGCTTTAACGTTTTAGACTTAACAACAATCCAGTAATCTCTATGCAAGTAATTATTTTCCACCTTACATCCTCTTTCCTCTGAGATAAAACATTGCAAAGCTCTCAATGCCCTGTTGCTATTTCCATGGAAAGTGTTCAGGCAAATGACATTCCTTAGTTTCCCCAGTTCTAACCTTCACGGCTAAGACGTGCCATGCCACACACATTGTAACGAACCATGATGATTCCCTTTGTATTCCATTGGTGAGATGTAAGTTCTACTCAAGCAGCTTCTTCCCTCAAACTGATACTTTGTGGAACTGACTCCCAATAAGATGCTTCCCTAATCCTTACAATCTTAACCTGATCATGTCTGGGGTTAACTATTATCTTCCCCACATATCCCCATAAACTGTGCCTCTTATTCTGTAATCCTCTACCTTGAGTGGCTCTTGAGCTTTGTACGAAAAAAACATAATTTTCGACATTCTTATGCTTCTTCATGCAATGTGAAGTTTTTGAAATACTAATTCTAAAAATCAATTTGTAAGTTTAATAAATTGGTAAGATAACTAGTTTACTTCACAACTGCCACCAATCGCAGACTTAACTCAAACCTGGAAAAAAAAAGTTTGTTAGGTCAGCTGCTAAGAAAATCAGTTAACTTTATTGTGCAAAACAATATTTCTCTCCAGATTCTATCTTATATATCTATGAGTCTACCATTCAATAATGCTTAGAAT
Organism: Acanthosepion pharaonis; assembly: GCA_903632075.3. Lineage (NCBI taxonomy): Eukaryota > Metazoa > Mollusca > Cephalopoda > Sepiida > Sepiidae > Acanthosepion > Acanthosepion pharaonis. Next base: position 2,562,770 of record CAHIKZ030000180.1, read on the forward strand.
ATTGCTGCCATGTATGGTCTAGTAACCCTGCTATTTACCTTGAGCTCATTGATAAGATCCAAAGAAGAATCTGCAATATTACTGGTCTTGATCTTGCAGCTCAGCTCCAATAAATTTCCCAACTCCCAATAGGATGCTTCCCTTATTGCTACAATCTTAACATTTTCAAGTCTAGGGCTACCTATTATCTTCCCCACATATCTCCATAAACTATGCCTCTTATTCTTTAATCTCTACCTGGAGTGGCTCTTTGGTCTTGTACAAAAAAACGTAATTTTCAACATGCCTATGCTTCTTCATGCAATATGAAAGTTTTGAACCACTAAGACATTGTAAAAATCAATTTGTGAGTTTAATAAATCGATAAAATAATTAGATTACGCCACAACTGTCACCAATTGCTGACTCAACTCAAACCTGGAAAAAAAAACAAGTTTGAAAATAAAATCAGTTTTATCATAGAAATGATTTGATGTTAAAAACAATTCAACTCATAAAACTTTAATGAGTTGAATGATTTTTATTGAATCGCATTTGCCCAGTGATTGTCGGGTCATATGACTCATGAGAATATGAAAGTCTATTTGACTGGTGACCCTCAAACATTCTGATCTTGCATACCAGAATGTTTTTATTGATGTGCCAAGGAGTATTATGATATCTGTGCCAAAGCATAATTCATACAAATATTAATTGAATGCGTGTATTAATGTTAATCTTTATCAGAAATGTGGAAACTTGCAGACTCATGTACAAAACCCAACCTATGTCTCGCATTTTAAACCAAATTAATGTTCTTCTTTGACTCTTGTTTACCTATCTATTAGCTCACTGGGATTTCTATCAGATAAGACATATATTTGCCATTAAATAAACAACAAACTTGACCTAAGATGTACCTTTTTGAATCTAGACTAAACCGGATCTGTCTTCTTTTTTTACTCTAGTTTAAACCAAACATATTCTTACCTTTTTTAATCTAAACTGGACCTATGTCTACCTACTTATTAATTCACTAGGATTTTTGTCAGATAATGTGACTGATATTTGGCATTAAATAAAAAACAAACCGGATGTATGTCTACTTTTTTGACTGTAGACTAAACAGAATGTTTATGACTCTAGTTAAAAACTGGGATTTTTGTCAGATAATGTGACTGATATTTGGCATTAAATAAAAAACAAACTGGATGTATGTCTACTTTTTTGACTGTAGACTAAACAAAATGTTTATGACTCTAGTTAAAAACTGGGATTTTTGTCAGATAATGTGACTGATATTTAGCATTAAACAACAAACCGGATGTATGTGTGCTAACCACCACCACCATTACATACGCACAGTATATAGAAATCATGCAACGAGCATTCATTAGTTGATCTCCTCAAAACTAGCTCGCTGATTGGTCAGTTCCGACCAATCAAACCGCCTGCACACGACAAATCTGTTTTCCCGCATTTTTGATTTGAGCTGGTAATGTGATACACGATCTTATATAAGCAAAACACGTGTAAGCTCTCTTTCTTCATTTTTTCATTCATCTTTCTCCTTGCTGCCAAGATGTAATCTTCAAGAATTCCCATCTTGACCACGCAGTCAGACGTTAAAGGACATTATCAACATTCACGCAAGTACAAACTCTAAAATCTCTTCTAAATTCTTACCAACTTTACCAACTCACATTTCCTAACATGCTAAAGGAACTTTATTCTTCTAAACTACAGTCTAATAATTACTTCTCCTTTATGAGCTCAAGTACAAATATTTCCAAATCTAAGAAACATAGCTGATCCATCTGATGGATTTGCTACTGAGACAGGAGTAAATGGTAGTGTCATCTGCATAAATGCCAACTTGGGAATAACATCAGGAAGATCATTGATGAAGATCAGAAACAGTGTAGGATCAAAGATAGAGCTTTGGAGACACCTACATTCATATGAAATGATCTGGAAGTGAGACCGTTCAGAATGACCTTCATTTCATAAGAATGACTGCATTAAATCAAACACGTGTCCTGTAATACCATAGCCCAGAAGCTTATGTAGAAGATCAGCATGCCAAACCCTGTCAAATACCTTTGACATATCTAGAGCCACAGCTCAAGCTTTGCCATTATTATCAAGAGCTTGATATATATATTCAGTGATAGCTGTAAGCACATCAGTGGTAGACCTGGCAAAATGCAAGCCATATTGTTTGTCAGAGAGTAGGTCATGAAAGGTAAGATGCTTGACCACTTCTGCATTGAGTTAAGCATTGAATACTTTGCCAAAAAGTGGTAGGAGACTAATAGAACAATAGTCAGAGGTGTCAGAATGTTCCTCAGAATTCTTAAAAACAGGGCCTACAAAGGAGGACTTCCAACAAAATGGAAAGAAGGAATCAGCAAGGCAATAATTGTAGAGTTTGGAGAGAACTGGAGCCAGCTTGGGAGAACATTTCTTTAGGATGACAACTGGTATCCCATTACCTCCGCTTGCCTTGTAGGTGTCTAATGATGTCCAAGACCAGTGATTGGGTTATGTACATATCATTCGGTAAAGCCTCAAAATCAGATGGGGAAAATCAGGTGTGGGTACTCCAGATTGATGTGGGTACTCCAAGTTGAGTGTTGAATTGGAAGATAATTTCCAAGTAAAACATTCAAACTTTTATGCTTCAAACTGATTGAATAGAGGAGGGATTGAGGATTTGCTGTTGTTCAGCACACACTTGCAGAGCCATCAATAATTTCTAGAACTGAACTTGCAAGATGCTATATGTTGTTTTATTCTATCAGCAAACAGTAACTTTGTTTAATTGAGGACATGCTTTCACTTGTTACGAGCAGAGACAAAGAGATGTCTGTTGAAATCAAACATGTTGCTCTGGTACAACTGGAAGAAGTGATTCCTTTGGCCTATAGCAGCTGATCATGCAGGTGAGAGCTAATAAGATGAATGTGGTTTAGCTTGGTATTTCCTTGCTGGAATGAAAGCATCGCTGCCAGCTTTCACCCAAGAGAAGACCTCAGATGTGCATTTTTGAACGATGATTAAAAAATTCATTCAAAGGTAATCACAAAATGAGTCCCAATCTGCATGTTAATAAGAGAAAAATATTCTGTTGGTAGGAGGTTCTAGGCTGGTGGCAGAGAGGAAGGAGATGTTTACAGACACTACTGCATGACCAGAGTTGCCAAGAGGGCAGAGCTGCATAGTCTGAGATAGATGTAAAAAAGAGTTTGAGAAGAGAAACGTGTCTGTCAGGGTTACTGGGGAAACATGTAGGGAAGTCAACCACTTGCCTGACAGAGTGAATTATTGAGAGGTTAAGGTTTTAGATGCCAGCCGGAATGTTCAAGCCACCTGTTATGGTGGGCATTAAAGTCACCAAACATGAATATGTTTTCAAATTGTTGTAGGGAGATTGCCTTGTCTATATTACTCGTAATACTATCTAACATGCAACAGTCTTTAGAGGAAGGGGAATGGTAGAGAAAGAAGATATACCTGAATGAGTTAAGTCGAGAGAGACAGAGACACATGTACGAATGGTCTGGAGATGCAAGAGAGAGTTCCCTAGCCAGGAAGATGTTCACAGACATAAACCCCCAGGCCATGCATGTGGACTTTAGGGTCCATTTTAAAGAGCGGAAGGTAGCCAGGATGCAGGAAATCAAAGAAAGAGATTGAAGAGCTAAGATTAGTTTCACAGAGAGCTAGAATATCCGGAGACTTTTCAAAGAGGAATGATTCCACACTGCAGAAGTGATATTTAGCTACCCCCCACCCCCACGAGGGTTACATGTGGCACAAGGCCGGGTTTAACATGGGATCTCCGAGCCCGTAGGCTCGGCCAAAAATATTCCCTCTTTGAATTCGCATAAATGGGTTCAGGGGCAGTCAACCACCCCGAATGAGACTCTGCCCTTTGGAGGAGCCTCATCCGAGTTTCTCTCCGCCCGAAGGCAGAGAGTTAGACTGTTAGCCAAGTTGCAAAGTCCACACTGCAGAAGTTGGTACAAATACCATGAATGTTGGAGAAAGAAAGGTTAAGGGGTTTAGGTGTTTTTTGTTGAGCTGGTTTAGGTTGTTTATAGTCAGGATTGGTTACATTGGTAAAGAAAGGCCTAGGGTACTAGTAGCAGGAAGGGAACTGGCCTTGAAGTTGTCCACTGGAGGTGCTTGCCGAGAGACCCTTCCATGTGCGACAGGGTACTGCAATATCCTGATATTATGCAACTGTTGATCCTTTCTTTCATCAGCATACTTATGTATGACCATATTTTTTTTAAACAGAAAAGTAAACAGTTAACTCATGATCTTAAATATTAAAAATAAATTAATTAAACAATTAATTAAATATAAATAAAATTACACAAAAATATATAAAACAAGTAAAGAATTAATAATTACATATATATATATAAAAACAAAATCAATTTAATTAACCCACTTTCATTTAATATGTTCAAAAATGATGTCACTTAGCAGCTTCCATAGTGAACGAAACGTGTTGATATAAAAAGTTTTTTCTTTGTCTTTTATTTATAGTGTCTTAACAGATATATTTTATTTATATCTGAATTTTTGCACAGACACAGACATACAGACAGATGTATATATAATGTTTTCACCCCAAGCAAGGTGATAATGCCACTAGGACACAAGGATTTATATGGAGTGAAAGAGAAAGAAAAGACTTTAGTGGCAGGGAAGTGAGGAAAAGGACAATGAAAGAAGACAAAAAATGGTGATTGACATTGCATTTAAATTTTTGAAGATTGTAGGTAGCAGGGAGGCAAGAAATCAGAAGAGAGTTCCACAGGTGAGAAGTATGAGAAAATAAACTATTGGAATAGAAATGGCAGTTGCATCTAGCTAGTTCAGCAGTAAAATGGTGGGACCTAGTTGCCAATCTAGTAGCACAGTTAAATTCATGTAGCCAATGCATGAGAGAAAAAGACTCATTGGAATTGTTAGCATGAAAATATTTGTAGAAGAGACAGAGGGAGGCCATAACACATTGGTAAGAAAGTGAGTGAAGTCAAAATGCTAACAATAGATGCATAGATGAATGGTAGATTTGTAAATATGCAAGATAGATTCTGACAAGAAAATTTATATATCCACAGTGCCATGTGTTCTCAATGGATAAAGGCGTTAGTTAAATCCAGTAACAGGACTCAGAGTATGAGTTCAATACCCGGTTAAGGCAGTGGAGAACTTTCAGGGGGGAATTAACAGGAGGTAACTGATAACTGACATCCATAAAACATGGCATGTGGAACTAGAACAGTCTACCCCAGTGAGCAAAATAAAGGGTTCAGTTTGACATTCCAACCATCTGATGAAGGCTGGAGTGTACAACGGCTGAAACATTGTAATAAATATGATGAAAAGATGAGAACAATAGTCTGAATAATGTAAATAGTGTACATAATACCTCATCTCAGAAATATAGACAGATACTGAAATATTTGGTTTATTCTAAATTCTGCTTTCTTCAAATGTAGATCAGATTGAGTCATTCACTACCAAGTGTTCATGTTATACTGTAGGCAAAAAATGAATGAAAGTAGTCAGTCTTTTTTTTTTTATTACTGGTGAAGGGTTAGCAAAATGTTATCCCTATTTAAAATGTCATATGATGAATTATACTTGACGAAGGATGTATGGCGTTTTTATAATTATATCGTAGATATAACACAAGATTGAAAGTATGGATCACCTTGCAAGAATCAAAATCACTATGCAGTCATAAATGCAAACCAATATATTACGTCAAAGTGTCCAAATTCTCAGATACTATAATCCGTGTCTGAAATACAGAATCTGTAGGTAAATAATTTTGTTATTTTTTATGGGTACTATGCCTGTATTTATATAAAATGAGAAGTTGAGAGCAATATAAATGAATGGAACAATCGGTTTGGATTTGAGAAGAATATCTGAGTATGTGGGAAACTTCTACTGAAAAAGACACAAACTAAAATTAAATTAATGTTGCAAAGAATCTGAAATAATGAGAAGTAAAAAAATGAAATCAGTTTTATAAGGAAAAAGAAATTGAAATATTTACATTTTTTTTTAAAAAAAAAAAAACAAACTTCTGTCCATGACACCTTGATACATCCCTTCTCAAAAGAGATCACTGGTGAGGTGAAAAAAAAACTGAAAAAATGCTGAACATTCACTTGTAAATAAAATCAACTGAAATAAACAAATAAATGAACTGAAAATGCTAAATAAGTAAATAAACGAATAAACTGAAATGTTTATAGAGCAGAGAAAAGAATATGTAAATTTCTTTCATATTTTTACTGAGCTGAAATTAGATTTTTACCATCCCCTGTGAAATGACTAACGGCAAGAAAGTCCATCCAATTCACACCCACACAAACTAATTGTATATTGCTTTAGTAATTTTAAATATGCAAGCTTATATTTATCTGCTTTCATTACACACACACAAACACACACATACAGACACAAATGTATACACATGCATGTATATATATATATATATATATATATATATATACATATATATACACACAAACATATATCTATATACATATATACATACATATATATATATATATATATATATATATATATATATATATATATATATATATATATATATATATATATATATATATATATATATACATATATATATACATTCATATATATATATATATATATATATATACATACATATATATATATACACACATATATATATACACACACATATATATACACACACACATATATATATACACACACACACACACACACATATATATACACACACACATATACACACACACACACACACACACACACACACACACACATATATATATATATATATAGTCCAGGTATATGTGTATGAAGTGTTCCATTTATATATTTCATTATGTGTGTACACTTTTTCATTGCATAGCTATCTATTTATCTATGTATGTATCTCTCTCTCTCTTTCTCTCTCTCTCTCTCTATATATATATATATATACATATATATATATATATATACACATATATATATATATATATGTTTAAATAACTTCAATACGTAAAATGACATTATCTGTCAATGCGCAAAGAATAGAAAAAAATTGATCTACAAAATATTTGGGTACACATTTGAAATGCAATTTTCAAGAACTGTAGAGAATTGATGTCACTAAAAAAATATGTAGCCTTTTATATTTTGCATTAATTAGAAAAAATTCTATTGAATAAATCTTTTTTTAATAATTTAATAAATGAGAAAACATTGTATTATTTCTAGCATTTCCCTCAGGTATTTTTCAGAAGTATCTGATGTACATTCTTATTTTTTTTTTTAATTTTCTTTATGTCTGTCTTTATTTATATTTTCAATTTTTCTTTTTCTTCTACATTCTTTCTTTGTCCTTTTCATTTTCTTTCTTTTTTCTTGTATTTGCTTTTTCTTTTTCTTCCTTCTTTTTCATTTTCATTTTCCTTTCTCTTTCTATTTACTTTTTCTTTTTCTTCTTTTTCTGACGTTTTAATTTTCTTTCATTCTATTACTTTTTCATTTTTTTCTTTCTTTGATTTTTTCGTTTTCTTTTTTCTTTCTGTTACTTTTTCTTTTTCTTCCTTTTTAACATTTTCATTTTCTTTTTTTCTTTCTATTACTTTTTTTTCCTCTTTCTTTTTCTTTTTCCTTTTTTCTTTCTATTACTTTTTTAATTTCTTCTTTCTTTGGTATTTTTCTTTTCTTATTTTTTTTCAAATACTTTTTTATTTTCTTCTTTCTTTGATGTTTTCATTTTTGTTTTTCTTTCTATTACTTTTTTATTTTCTTCATAATTTGATGTTTTCATTTTCTTTTTTCTATTACTTTTTTATTATTTTCTTCTTTCTTTGATGTTTTCTCTTTCTTTTTTCTTTTTGTTACTTTTTATTTTCTTCTTTCTTTGATGTTTTTATCTTCATTTTTCTTTCTATTACTTTTTTATTTTCTTCTTTGACACTTTCATTTACTTTTTTCGTTCTACTACTTTTTTCTTTTTTGATGTTTTCATTTTCTTTCTTTGATGCTTTCATTTATTTTTTCATTCTATTATTTTTTATTTTTTTGACATTTTCATTTTTTTTTTTTCTTTCTATTACTTTTTTCTTTTTTTCTTTCTTTGATGTTTTCATTTTCTTTTTTCATTTTCTTTTTCTTTCTCATTTTCTTCTTTTTTGACGTTTTCCTTTTTCCTTCTATTACTTCTTTATTTTCTTCTTTTTTGACATTTTCATTTTCATTCTTTCTTTTCTTTTTTTACTTTTTCATTTTCTTCATTCTTTGACGTCTTCATTTTCTTTTTTCTTTCTATTAGTTTTTAATCTTCTTCTTTCTATGACGTCTGTTGCCATCATTTTATCTTAGAGATAACTTCACTTTTTTATCATTCTCTTGACATGTGAACTGAAAAATAAAAACAATATTGATATTATATATAACTGTTCCTGTTATATACCAACATGATAAATATAACAGTAATAAAATTATATTGATAGTATATAAAAATATGTTGCTATAACAATATTGTTAATATATAATATTACTAGTATATAATGAAATTGGCATTATATAAAATAGTTATATTGCAACCTTTTCTTAATCATTTCACCACAAACAAGGCAATAAAACCACTAAGATGCAATACCTTCTTGTCTTGTCAAGATGCAATAGGCTACTAAGTGTTAGAGAATATGAGAAAAAAAGCATTATTAATGAGCAAGAACAGTAAAAGAACAAATATTGAGACAAGGGAAGATAATGATTGATACTGAATTTAAATTATTGAAGATCAACGTTGACTGGGAAATAAGAAGTTGGAAGAGAATTCCGCAAGTGAGACGTGCAAATAAAGAAACTTTTAGCAAAGAACTGACAGTTACATCTAGCAGCCATTTCAAATGTAAGCTAGTTCCTGCATAGCACTAATTGGGCCTCCAGTCTAAAACTAAAGCGACCTTTGGCCCAACTTAGAAAACAGCAGTAATAATTCTGAAGAAATAACTTTGAATTCCTCAATTCACTCCGTGGAACTTCAAAATGAAATTCATTATTAATTCAACTCCGACTTGGGCTATATGTCCAATTCTGACCAAAAGTTCAGCTTGTGTTGAAAATCTAATTTGGGATGAAACTCTAATTTGGGCAGAATTTCAAAATTGAGTTCTTCAAATCACAAACTCTATGGAACTTAAATTGTGTTGAGCTCTTCAAATAAAAAAACTCTATGGAACTTAAATTGTGTTGAGCTCTTCAAATAAAAAAACTCTATGGAACTTAAATTGTGTTCAGCTCTTCAAATAAAAAAACTCTATGGAACTTAAATTGTGTTGAGCTCTTCAAATAAAAAAAACTCTATGGAACTTAAATTGTGTTGAGCTCTTCAAATAAAAAAAACTCTATGGAACTTAAATTGTGTTGAGCTCTTCAAATAAAAAAAACTCTATGGAACTTAAATTGTGTTGAGCTCTTCAAATAAAAAAACTCTATGGAACTTAAATTGTGTTGAGCTCTTCAAATAAAGAAACTCTATGGAACTTAAATTGTGTTGAGCTCTTCAAATAAAATAACTCTATGGAACTTCAAAACCTCATATCATGAAACGTCTCACTTTAACACTGATTCCTTGGCATTTTGAAGAAAAAAAATTGATTTTCCTCAATTCATAAAGTTTTGGAGATATTTTAAACTAAATTTAAAAGAAAAAGTTTTGAATTCACAAAGGTTTTGTATTACTTTAAACTCAATATAAATTAAAAACTTTAAAAATAACTAATTCTCAGTTATTTTAAAATTTGAATGTTTAGCAGCTGAACACAAATCCCAATGCTGGATGTTCAAGTACAAAATGAAGGGCAGATTTTCAATCCTGGCATCATCCTAATTCCAAAAAGTTATAATATGTCTATGTAGAACAAGTGTGGTCTGACTTAGAGGGGTTTCAGACACACGGATGAACAAAATTGTTTTTTTATTTATTACTAATATGATGGTTCGCTGCGCTGCCAAGAAGCTCTTCAAAAACAAATTTGGGAAGTGAGTGGCAATCAATTTTAGATTTACATACGAGCTAGTACAAGCTGCAACCCTAGGGCCTGAAGACTTGAGGGGTCCCAACACCCCTAAAGTTCCTGATAAATCTATAAAAAATAAAGTTATAAGAATAGAGATTTAATAGGGATTCTAATTTGAAACAGTTTAGAGTATTTGGGACCCACTAGTGGGAGCAGGTCTTTTAAATTTGATGAGGCCTCATTTAGATTTTGATGCATATGTTTTATATACGTAAAGATTTTTGATATAACTTTTTCTTTTAACGAGCTGTGGTGATCTCAGATGGCAAGTCAGAATTTTCCTTCTCCATCTTTGTTTTTTTAGAATGCTTTGCTAGTGAATTTGAACCCTAGAATTTCAATGTAATACAGGTCTTTCATTCTGGATACATTTCTGTCAAATGTAACGTTTGGATAAAAATATGAATCATGAAGTTGCCAATGAAATAAATTGGATAAGTTCCAAAATCATTAAAAATTGGAGTTGAAGTGTTTTAGTGTTTTACTCCAAAAAAGTATCATCTAAAAATATATCTATTTTTTATCGACATGGGCAGGGGGGGAAAACATACATAATAAAAGGTCTTCCAAATTCTGTTAGCCCAGAGACCTCTTAAATCCAGCCCTGATAGCACCAAAAAGTTTTTAGTATCCCTTCCTATATAACAATATGATATTATTTAATATAAAAATGCTATGGCAATAAAAAAATGTGTAGTTATTAGGTTAAAAACTCAAACAAAAGATTTTTGTATTAAATAAAGTGCTACATTTTTATGACAATGTTTTTCAAATTGAGTTGCACTTATTGAAAAAATAATTAATTTACAGCATCTTTCATCTCTTCAAAAATGTAAGTTAAGACTTTGTTTGTATCTTGGACAACAAATTTAATTGAATTGTTAGACCCTGTATTTGAGAGCCTGGATGGTGTTACACACACAGCAAATTGCATTTCAAAATTTATAATGAAAAGTTTTTGTTTATGTTTTAGAATGATTTACATGGGGTCTATTGTCTTCATCTTTTTTTGTTGTTATCACAATATTTCGGTCATTATGCCCTCTAGCCCTCATCAGGGTAACCCTTTATTTCATCTACAGGAGTAGATTATACTTATTCCAAGGCCCATGTCTAGTAATATCTTATCTAGTTCAAGACATGGTCAGTGGAACAAGAACAATCTACCTCTGTTGGTTAAATAAAGGGCTGAATTCTAAAATTCCCTGAAGGGTACCTCGATCGATAATTACCTGATGAAAGATGGAAAGCACAATGGTTGAAACATTGTGATAGCAACAACAAAGATGAGAACAAAGGTCTGCGTGGGAATCATTATAATGGCTAATCACAGAAATTCAAGCAGAATTCTTTAATGTTTTGATTAAAAATTAAATTATATGATTGCTTTCTTGTCTCTAAGATTTGCCTTTTCTGAATCTGGTCAATCATGTCTGTCCACAACTTCTGTTTTTCTTTGATGCCACTTTGTACTTTCTCTTCTCTCCATTGACTCAAACTCATGTAGCTTGCTTGCCATTTACACTTGCTTCTCTTACCATATAAGTGTTAAACTCTCCAAGTCTTCTTTCCTCATTATGTGTCCCAGAAATTTCAACTGTTGTAAGTAAAGGTTACTTGTAGTTCCTATCTTCCTTAAAGCATCACCTTTGATCACATGTCCTTCCTCTGGTATTCTCAGCATCACCTTTGATCACATGTCCTTCCTCTGGTATTCTCAGCATCACCTTTGATCACATGTCCTTCCTCTGGTATTCTCAGCATCACCTTTGATCACGTGTCCTTTCTCTGGTATTCTCAGCATCAACTTTGATCCCGTGTCCTTCCTCTGGTATTCTCAGCATCACCTTTGATCACATGTCCTTCCTCTGGTATTCTCAGCATCACCTTTGATTCCGTGTCCTTCCTCTGGTATTCTCAGCATCACCTTTGATCACATGTTCTTCCTCTGGTATTCGCAGCATCGCCTTTGATCACGTGTCCTTCCTCTGGTATTCTCAGCATCACCTTTGATTCCGTGTCCTTCCTCTGGTATTCTCAGCATCACCTTTGATCACATGTCCTTCCTCTGGTATTCGCAGCATCGCCTTTGATCACGTGTCCTTCCTCTGGTATTCTCAGCATCACCTTTGATCATATGTCCTTCCTCTAATATTCTCAGCATCACCTTTGATCACGTGTCCTTCCTCTGGTATTCTCAGCATCACCTTTAATCACATGTCCTTCCTCTGGTATTCTCAGCAACACATTTGATCACATGTCATTTCTCTGGTATTCTCGGAAACCTCCTATAGAAGAACATTTCTATTATCTCAATCTCTTCTTTATTTTTGAGGAAATTTTCTAGCATTAACTACCATAGACTGATTTTTAAAAAGATTTTCATGATTTATCAACCCTTTGCAGGTTATTTAAAACCAGAAAATATTTTTTTCTATTTTAAGAATTTTGTGTCTTTATCAATGCCCCGTCCCCCTTAGTCCCCTGCTTCTTCTCTCTCTCTATTTTTTCCTTCGGTGTCTTTATCAATGTTCCATCGGCCTTACTCCCCCGCTTCTTCTCTCTTTCTCTTTTATCCTTTGTGTCTTTATCAATGCCACCTCCCCCTTACTCCCATGCTTCTTCACTCTTTCTATTTTTTCCTTCTGTGTCTTTATCAATGTCACGTCCCCCTTATTCCCCTGCTCCTTCTTTCTCTCTATTTTCTCCTTCTGTGACTTTATCAATTTTTCTTCTTCTTCTATTAATTTTTTCCATCTGTGTCTTTATCAATGCCTTCTCCCCCTTATTCTTCTCTCTTTGTATTTTTTTCCTTCTGTGTCTTTATCAATGCCTTCTCCCTTACACCCCTGGTTCTTCTTTCTTTCTATTTTTCCTTCTGTGTCTTTATGCCCCCATCCCCTTACTCCCCTTCCTTCTTCTCTCTATTTTTCCTTCTGTGTCTTTATCAAATGCCCCATCCCCTTATTCCCCTGCTTCTTCTCTCTATTTTTTCCTTCTTCTTTATTTTTCCTTCTGTGTCTTTATCAATGCCTATTTTCCCCCTTCAATGCCTTCTCCCCATCCCCCTGACCCCTGCTTCTTTCTCTTTCTATTTTTCCTTCTGTGTCTTTTTATCAATGCCTTCTTTATCAACTCCCCTTACTCCCCCTGGTTCTTCTCTCTTTTTTTCCTTTTTTTTTATTTTTTTCCTTCTTCTGTGTCTTTTATCAATGCCCCATCCCCATCCCCTTACTCCCCTCTTCTTCTCTCTTTCTATTTTTCCTTCTGTGTCTTTATCAATGCCCCATTCTCTATTTTTTTTTTTCCTTCCTTTATCTGCCCCATCCCCCTTCTTCTTCTTTTTCTTTATTTTTTTCCTTCTGTGTCTTTATCAATGCCTTTATTCCCCCTTACCCCCTGCTTCTTCTCTCTTTCTAATTTTTCCTTCTGTGTCTTTATCAATGCCTTCTCCTTACACCCCTTCCTCTTTTATTTCCCTTCTGTGTCTTTATCAATGCCCTTCCATTTACTCCCCTGCTTCTTCTCTCTTTCTATTTTTTCCTTCTGTCTTTATCAATGCCCCATCCCCTTTCCCCTGCTTCTTCTCTCTTTCTCTTTTTTTCCTTCTGTGTCTTTATCAATGCCTTCCCCCCTTACTTTTTCTCTTTGTCCTTCCTTCTGTGTTTTATTTATTTTTTTTCCTTCCTTCTGTGTCTTTATCAATGCCCCATCCCCCTTCTCTCCCCTGTCTTTTCTCTTTCTTTTTTTTCCTTCTGTGTCTTTATCAATGCCTTCTCCCATACCCCCCTGGTCCCCCCTTTTTTTCCTTCCCCCTTACTCCCCTGTCTTTATCAATTCTTCTCTCTTTTCTTTCTATTTTTTCCTTCTGTGTCTTTATGAATCCCTCCATCTTCTTCTCTCTTTCTATTTTCCTTCTGTGTCTTTATCAATGCCTTCTCCCCTTACCCCTTCCTTTATTTCTTTTTTTTTTTTCCTTCTGTGTCTTTATCAATTCCCCTTACTCCCCTGCTTCTTCTCTCTTTCTATTTTTCCTTCTGTGTCTTTTTCAATTTCCATCCTCCCCTGCTTCTTCTCTCTTTCTAATTTTTCCTTCTGTTTCAATTCCATCCCCTTCCTCCCCTCTTCTCTCTTTCTAATTTTCCTTCTGTGTCTTTATCAATGCCTTCTTCCCCCTGCTTCTCCTTTATTTCTTTTTTTCCTTCTGTGTCTTTATCAATGCCCTTCTCCCACTTACTCCCCCCCTCTCTTCTTCTTCTCTCTTTCTAATTTTACCTTCTGTGTCTTTATCAATGCCCCATCCCCCTTACTCCCCTGCTTCTTCTCTCTTTCTATTTTTTCCTTCTGTGACTTTATCAATGTTCCATCCCCTTCCTCCCTCTTTCTAATTTTTCCTTCTGTTCTTTATCTCTCTCCTGGTCTTCTTTTTTCTAATTTTTTCCTTCTGTGTCTTTATCAATGCCCCATCCCCTTCCTCCCCTGCTACTTCTCTCTTTCTTTTTTTTCCTTCTGTGTCTTTATTTTCTCCTTTATTTTTTTTTTCCTTCTGTGTCTTTATCAATGCCCCATTTTTCCCCTTTATTACCCCTCCCCCCTTCTTCTTCTCTCTTTCTATTTTTTCCTTCTGTGACTTTATCAATGTTCCATCCCCCTTCTCCCCTGCTTCTTCTCTCTTTCTAATTTTTCCTTCTGTGTCTTTTATCAATGCCTTCCTCCACTTTTTTTTACACCCCTGGTCCTCCTTTATTTCTTTTTTTTCCTTCTGTGTTTTTATCAATGCCCTGTCCCATTTACTCCCCTTCTTCTCTCTTTCTAATTTTTTCCTTCTGTGACTTTATCAATGTTCCATCCCCTTCTCCCCTCCCCTGCTTTTTCTCTCTTTCTAATTTTCCTTCTGTGTCTTTATCAATGCCTTTCTCCCACTTACACCCCTGGTCCTCCTTTATTTCTTTTTTTTCCTTCTGTGTCTTTTATCAATCCCCCCCGTCCCATTTACTCCCCCTGCTTCTTCTCTCTTTTTTTTCTTCTTTTTTTCCTTCCCCCTGCTTCTTTATCAATCCCCCATCCCCCTTACTCCCCTGCTTCTTCTCTCTTTCTATTTTTTTTCCTTCTGTGACTTTATCAATGTTCCATCCCCTTCTCTCTTTCTAATTTTTCCCTGTCTTTATCTTCTTCTCTCTTCTCTTTTTCTTTTTTTCCTTCTGTGTCTTTATCAATGCCACTTACTTCTCCCTCTTTCTTTTTTTTCCTTCTGTGTCTTTATCCCTCCTCCTTTTCTTCTTCTTTTTTTTTTTTTTTTTTCCTTCTGTGTCTTTATCAATGCCCCATCCCCTTACTCCCCTGCTTCTTCTCTCTTTCTATTTTTTCCTTCTGTGACTTTATCAATGTTCCATCCCCCTTCCTCCCCTGCTTCTTCTCTCTTTCTAATTTTTCCTTCTGTGTCTTTATCAATGCCTTCTCCCACTTACACCCCTGGTCCTCCTTTATTTCTTTTTTTTTCCTTCTGTGTCTTTATCAATGCCCTGTCCCTTCCTTATTTTCTTTTTTTCCTTCCCCTGCTTCTTCTCTCTCTCTTTCTAATTTTTCCTTCTTCTTGTCAATATCAATGCTTCTTCTCCCCTATTTTTTTCCTTCCCCTGCTTCTTCTCTCTTTCTAATTTTTCCTTCTGTGTCTTTATCAATGCCTTCTCCCACTTACACCCCTGGTCCTCCTTTATTTCTTTTTTTTTCCTTCTGTGTCTTTATCAATGCCCCGTCCCATTTACTCCCCTGCTTCTTCTCTCTTTCTAATTTTTCCTTCTGTGTCTTTATCAATGCCCCATCCCCCTTACTCCCCTGCTTCTTCTCTCTTTCTATTTTTTCCTTCTGTGACTTTATCAATTTTCTTCTGTGTCCCCTCCCTCCCCCACCTTCTCCTCCTTTATTTCTTTTTTCCTTCTGTGTCTTTTATCAATGCCCCGTCCCCTTACTCCCCTCTCCTTCTCTCTTTCTTTTTTTTTTTCCTTCTGTGTCTTTATCAATGCCCCATCCCCCTTACTCCCCTGCTTCTTCTCTTTCTTTTTTTCCTTCTGTGTCTTTTATCAATGTTCCATCCCCTTCCTCCCTGCTTCTTCTCTCTTTCTAATTTTTTCCTTCTGTGTCTTTATCAATGCCCCTTTCCCCCACTCCCCTGCTTCTTCTCTCCTGGTCAATATTTCCATCCACCTCCCCTTTCTTTCTCTTTTTTTTTTCCTTCTGTGTCTTTATCAATGCCACGTCCCATTTACTCCCCTGCTTCTTCTCTCTTTCTAATTTTACCTTCTGTGTCTTTATCAATGCCCCATCCCCCTTACTCCCCTGCTTCTTCTCTCTTTCTATTTTTCCTTCTGTGACTTTTATCAATACCTTTCCATCCCCTTCCTCCCCTGCTTCTTCTCTCTTTCTAATTTTTTTCCTTCTGTGTCTTTATCAATGCCTTCTCCACTTTATTTTCTTTTCCTTCTGTGTCCCCTGGTCCTCCTTTATTTCTTTTTTTTTCCTTCTGTGTCTTTATCAATGCCCATCCCCCTTACTCCCCTGCTTCTTCCCATTTACTCCCCTGCTTCTTCTCTCTTTCTAATTTTTCCTTCTGTGACTTTATCAATGTTCCATCCCCTGTGTCTTTACTCCCCTGCTTCTTCTCTCTCTTTCTATTTTTTCCTTCTGTATCTTTATCCATGTCCCCATCCCCCTTATTTTCCCCTGCTTCTTCTCTCTCTTTTCTAATTTTTCCTTCTGTGTCTTTATCAATGTTTCTTTTCTCCCACTTACTCTTTTTTTTCCCTGGTCTTTATCTGCTTCTTTCCTCCCTCTTTTATTTTTTTTTTTTTTTTTTCCTTCTGTGTCTTTATCATTTACCCCATCCCTAATTTTCCCCCTGCTTCTTCTCTCTTTCTAATTTTCCTTCTCTTCTCTTTTATCAATGCCTTCTTTCCCTTTATTTCTTTTTTCCTGTGTCTTTATCAATGCCCCATTTCCCCTGCTTCTTCTCTCTTTCCTAATTTTTCCTTCTTCTCTCTTCTCTCTAATTTTTCCTTCTGTGTCTTTATCAATGCCCCGTCCCCTTCTCACTCCCCTGGTCCTCCTTCTTTCTTTTTTTTTCCTTCTGTGTCTTTATCAATGCCCCATTTTGTGTCTTTTACTCCCCTGCTTCTTTTTCTCTGCTTCTTTCTTTTTTTTTCCTTCTGTGTCTTTATCAATGTTCCATCCCTTTATCAATATGCCCATCCTCCTTACTCCCTGCTTCTTCTCTCTTTCTATTTTTTCCTTCTGTGTCTTTATCAATGCCTTCTCCCCTGCTTCTTCTCTTTTTTTTTCCTTTCTTTTTCCTTTTGCTTTTCCTTCTTTTTTTTCCTTTTGTGTCTTTATCAATGTCCCCCATTTTTCCTTCTGTGTCTTTACTCTCCCCCCCCTTCTTCCTTTCTTTTCTATTTTTTTTCCTTCTGTGTCTTTATCAATGTTCCTTCCCCCTTACTCCCCTGCTTCTTCTCTCTTTCTAATTTTTCCTTCTGTGTCTTTTTTTCCTTCTGTGTATTTCTTTTTTTATCAATGCCCCATCCCTCCTTACTCCCCTGCTTCTTCTCTCTTTCTATTTTTCCTTCTGTGACTTTATCAATGTTCCATCCCCAATGTTCCATCCTCCTTACTCCCCTGCTTCTTCCTTTCTAATTTTTTCCTTCTGTGTCTTTATCAGTACCCCCCCCCCCCTTACCTCTTTATTTCTTTTTCCTTCTGTGTTTTTTTTCCTTCTCTTGTCTTTTATTTTGCCTTCTCCCACTTACACCCCTGGTCCTCCTTTATTTCTTTTTTTCCTTCTGTGTCTTTATCATGCCCCATCCCCACTCCCGCTTCTTCTCTCTTTCTTCTGTGTCTTTTTCCTTCCTTTATCATTTCCTTTTCCCCTTCTTGTCTTCTTCTTCTCTCTTTCTAATTTTTCCTTCTGTGTCTTTATCAATGCCCCATCCCCCTTACTCCCCTGCTTCTTCTCTCTTTCTATTTTTTCCTTCTGTGACTTTATCAATGTTCCATCCCACTTACTCCCCTGCTTCTTCTCTCTTTATTTTTTTCCTTCTTTTTTTCCTTCTGTGTCTTTATCAATCATCCCTCTATTTTTACTCCCCTTTATCCTTCTCTTTCTAATTTTTCCTTCTGTGTCTTTATCAATGCCCCATCCCCTTCTTTTTTTCCCCTTTATCAATGTTCCTTCTTCTCTTCTTCTCTCTTTCTATTTTTTTCCTTCTGTGACTTTATCAATGTTTCCATCCCCTTACTCCCCTGCTTCTTCTCTCTTTCTTTTTTCCTTCTGTGTCTTTATCAATGCCTTCTCCCTTTTTTCCTTACACTCCCCCCTTCTGGTCCTGTCTTTATCAATACCCCTTTACTCCCCTGCTTCTTTCTTTTTTTTTTTTCCTTCTGTGTCTTTATCAATCCCTTACTCCCCTGCTTCTTCCTCCATCCCCTTCCTTCCCCTGCTTCTTCTCTCTTTCTATTTTTTCCTTCTGTGTCTTTATCAATGCCCCATCCCCTTTCCTCCCTGCTATTTTTTCTTCTCTCTTTTCTCTCTTTTTTCCTTCTCCCTTTATCAACCCATCCCCCTGGTCCTCCCTTTTGCTTCTTTTTTCTATTTTTCCTTCTGTGTCTTTATCAATACCCCGTCCCCTTTACTCCCCCTGCTTCTTCTCTTTTCTTTTTTTCCTTCTGTGTCTTTATCAATACACCCTGCTCCCCATTTCTTTTTTCCCCTTTTCTTCTCTCTCCCCCTTTATCAATGCTCCCCCTTCTTCTCTCTTTCTATTTTTTCCTTCTGTGACTTTATCAATGTTCCATCCCACTTACTCCCCTGCTTCTTCTCTCTTTCTAATTTTTCCTTCTGTGTCTTTATCAATGCCTTCTCCCACTTACACCCCTGGTCCTCCTTTATTTCTTTTTTTTTCCTTCTGTGTCTTTATCAATGCCCCATCTCCCCCCCTTTCTAATTTTCCTTCCCTGCTTTCTTCTTCTTCTCTGTGACTTTATTTTTTTTTCCCATCCCCCTTTATCAATGTTTTTTCTCTTTTTTTTTTTTTTTCCTTCTTGTTTTACCTTCTGTGTCTTTATCAATGCCCCATCCCCTTACTCCCCTGCTTCTTCTTCTTTTTTTTTCAATGCCTACTCCCTGCTTCTTCTCTCATCAATGCCCACCCCTCACCCCCTGCTTCTTCTTTCTTCTTTCTTTTTTTTCCTTCTGTGTCTTTATCAATGCCCCGTCCTCCTTACTCCCCTGCTTCTTCTCTCTTTCTATTTTTTTCCTTCTTTCTTTTTTCCTTCAATGCCCAATGTCTTTTTTTCCTTCCTTTATCTTTCCCCTGCTTCTTCTCTCTTTCTAATTTTTTCCTTCTGTGTCTTTATCAATGTTCCATCCCCTTCTCCCCTGCTTCTTCTCTCCTTCTTTCTTTATTTTTCCTTCTGTTCTTTATCAATTTTTCCTTCTGTGTCTTTATCAATGCCCTCCCCATTTACTCCCCTGCTTCTTCTCTCTTTCTTTTTTCCTTCTGTGTCTTTATCAATCCTCCAATGTTCCATCCCATTTACTACCCCTGCTTCTTCTCTCTTTCTTTTTTTTCCTTCTGTGTCTTTATCAATGCCCCATCCCCCTCCCCTGGTTCTTTCTTTCTTTTTTCCTTCCTTTATCAATATTTCCCGCTTTCTCCCTCTCTTCTCTCTTTTTTTCCTTCTGTGTCTTTATCTTTATCCCAATGCTTCTTCTCTCTTTCTAATTTTTCCTTCTGTGTCTTTATCAATCCTCTCTTATTACTTCTCCCTAATTTTCCTTCTTTATTTTTTTTTTTTTTTCCTTCTGTGTCTTTATCAATGCCCTCGTCCCTCCATTTTTTCCATCTCAATTCCCTCCCTGCTTCTTCTCTTTCTAATTTTTCCTTCTGTGTCTTTATCAATCTCCCATCCCCCTTATTTTTTTTTCCTTCTGTGTCCCCTTCTTTTCCTTCTGTTCTTTATCAATTTTTCCTTCTCTTTGTCTTTATCAATCTAATTTCTCCCACTTACATGCCTTCTGGTCCTCCTTTATTTCCTTTTTTTTTTTCCTTCTGTGTCTTTTCAATCATCCCCTTACTCCCTGCTTCTTTCTCTTTCTAATTTTTCCTTCTATTGTCTTTATCTGTTCCATCCCCCTCCCCCTGCTTCTTCTTTCTATTTTTTCTAATTTTATCATTCTTGTCTGTCTTTATCAATGCCCCATCCCCTTACTCCCCTGCTTCTTCTCCCTTCTGTCTTTATCTTCTTACTCCCCTGCTTCTTCTCTCTTTTTTTTTCCTTCTGTGTCTTTTATCAATGCCTTCTCCCCTTCAATGTCTTTTATCAATCTAATTTTCCTTCCTTACTCCCCTGCTTCTTCTCTCTTTCTATTTTTTTTCCTTCTGTGTCTTTTTATTCCATCCCTTCCTCCCCTGCTTCTTCTCTCTTTTTTTTTTTCCTTCTGTGTCCCTTACCCCTGGTCCTCCTTTATTTCTTTTTCTTTTTTTTTTCCTTCTCTGTTTTTCAATCACCCCCATCCCCCTTACTCCCCTGCTTCTTCTCTTTCTATTTTTCCTTCTGTGACTTTATCAATGTTCCATCCCACTTACTCCCCTGCTTCTTCTCTCTTTCTAATTTTTCCTTCTGTGTCTTTATCAATGCCTTCTCCCACTTACACCCCTGGTCCTCCTTTCTTTTTTTTTTTCCTTCTGTGTCTTTATCAATCCTCCACTCCCCTGCTTCTTCTCTCTTTCCCACTTTATCAATGCCTTTCCCCCTGCTCCTTCTCTCTCTTTCTAATTTTCCCTTCTGTGTCTTTATCAATTTATCAATGCCTCCTTTATTTCTTTTTTTTTTCTTCCTTTCAATGCCCCTTCCTCCCCTCCCCTGCTTCTTCTCTCTTTCTATTTTTTCCTTCTGTGACTTTATCAATGTTTCATCCCACTTCCTCCCTGCTTCTTCTCTCTTTCTAATTTTTCCTTCTGTGTCTTTTATGCCTTCTCAATGTCCTCCTTTTTTATTTCTTTTTTTTCCTTCCTTTATCAATGCCCCCCATCCCCTTACTCCCCTGCTTCTTCTCTCTTTCTATTTTTTCCTTCTGTGACTTTATCAATGTTCCCATCCACTTCCTCCCTTCTTCTCTCTTTCTAATTTTCCTTCTGTGTCTTTATGCCTTCTCCCGCCCCCACCCCTGGTCCTCCTTTATTTCCATCCCTTCTTGTCCCCCCTACTCCTGCTTCTTCTCTCTTTTTTTCCTTCTGTGTCTTTATCAATGTTCCATCCCCTTACTCCCCTGCTTCTTCTCTCTTTCTAATTTTTCCTTCTGTGTCTTTTCAATATCAATCCTCCTTTTATTTCTTTTTTTTTTTCCTTCCCCAATGCTTCTTCTCTCTTTCTAATTTTTCCTTCTGTGTCTTTATCAATGCCTTCTTCTTTCTTTTTTTTTCCTTCTGTGTCTTTATCAATGCCCCATCCTCCTTACTCCCCTGCTTCTTCTCTCTTTCTAATTTTACCTTCTGTGTCTTTATCAATGCCTCCCCCTTACTCCTGGTCCTCCTTCTCTAATTCTTCTCCTTTCTTTTTTTCCTTCTGTGTCTTTATCAATGCCCCCATCCTCCTTACTCCCCTGCTTCTTCTCTCTTTCTATTTTTTCCTTCTGTTTCTTTATCAATGTTCCATCCCCCCCCTCCCCTGCTTCTTCTCTCTTTCTAATTTTTCCTTCTGTGTCTTTATCAATGCCTTCTCCCACTTACACCCCTGGTCCTCCTTTATTTCTTTTTTTTTCCTTCTGTGTCTTTATCAATGCCCCGTCCCATTTACTCCCCTGCTTCTTCTCTCTTTCTAATTTTACCTTCTGTGTCTTTATCAATGCCCCATCCCCCTTACTCCCCTGCTTCTTCTCTCTTTCTATTTTTTCCTTCTGTGACTTTATCAATGTTCCATCCCACTTACTCCCCTGCTTCTTCTCTCTTTCTAATTTTTCCTTCTGTTTTTATCAATGCCCTTCACCCCTGGTCCTCCTTTATTTCTTTTTTTTCCTTCTGTGTCTTTATCAATGCCCCATCCCCCTTACTCCCCTGCTTCTTCTCTCTTTCTATTTTTTCCTTCTGTGACTTTATCAATGTTCCATCCCCCTTCCTCCCCTGCTTCTTCTCTCTTTCTAATTTTTCCTTCTGTGACTTTATCAATGTCCCATCCCCCTTACTCCCCTGCTTCTTCTCTCTTTCTATTTTTTCCTTCTGTGTCTTTATGAATCCCCCATCCACCTTACTCCCCTGCTTCTTCTCTCTCTCTATTTTTTCCTTCTCTGTCATTATCAATGCCCCCTTCTTATACCCCTGCTTGTTGTTTCTTATCTCCATTTTTCATTCCCTTATCATATGTTAAAATCTTTACTCTTAACTGCTCTCTTTTTTTCATTCTTCACTGCTTACTCTCTCTCTATCCTCTTTTTCTTTTTTATCTCTTTTTTGACTTGTATGTTTTCTGTTCTTTTGTTCTTTCCTCTCTCTATCTTTACATTTTTCTCATCTGCCCTTCTTTTTTATTTCTTCAGAACCTTTTCTCTATTTTTCCTCTTTTTTTTAAATTTTCTTTTCCTCATCTACATTTTTTATAATCACTTCACCCCAAGCATGGCAATAATAACGCCCTCTAGGATACAACAGACTTACTGAATTTTAGAGCAGACATATCAAACCGGCTGCCCACACAAAATTTGGTCATTTAACAGCCAAAATTACAGTTTTTATGAATTAGAAATAACAGTATTTAAGAAAATAAATCATGTTTTTTACATTTGGATTTATTTTAAATAAAATACCAAATAAGAATACCATTTACAGTATGAATTTATTTAAAATAATTTTAATATTATTGACAAACTTTAAGTTTGTACAGTACTAAGCTATTATTTTAAAGAAATGTAGCAAATATTCAATATTCTTGTTTGGTGGCTGAGAAAATAGTGCAGGAACAAATTGTCTCTAGTAGCCATGATAACAGCCATCATAACACAAAAACAATATGGCAGCTCATTAACAGTTGTCAACAGAAAAGTGTAATTTAAGCCAAAAATGTTTTAGATGTCTTAACAAATTGCTTTATCTCTTTTTTACTGTTAGCTGTAGGTTAAATGTACCAGTAATTTTCAGATTCCACATCGTCAATTTTGAAAATTAGTTTTTTCCCACTACTTCAACCATAAAGTGGCTAGTGCTCCACCAGCTAAGGGTAAAAGGAAAGAACAATTACCATGAAAGCATTTATAGAAAAGGCACAGGGAAGCTACATTACAGTGGTGGGAAAGGGATTGAAGCTGAGATGCCTAGTCAGGACCAATAATATTGCAGATTCATCTTTGGATTTTTTCAAGAATTTCTAAGAGCACCAAACCAAATCTCTTGTTCTCTCATCCTTGCTCTCCTTTTTTTCTTACCTTTCTCTCTCTCTCTCTCTATTTTTATTTCTTCTCATATTATCATTTGCTCTCCCCTCCACACCAGTTGTAAATGTTTTTCTTCTTTCCATTTGCTATATTTTTTCATCACCTCTTCTTTCTCTCTTTCCATCCTGTTCTTTAGTTTTTATTCTTTATAACTCTCTCAGCTACTCGTTTTTCCCTTTTTTCACCCTCAACTTCTTTCCTCTCTATGATTACTTTCAATTTCATTCTCTCTCATCTTCCTCCCTTTCCTTGCTGCTCACTATTCATTTTTCTCTCTCCTCTCCCCCTCTCTCTTTCTCTACATTTACTTTCCCTTCATTCTCTCATAGATTCTCTTACTCTTCCTGGCTCTTTATTTGTTTTTCTCTTTCCTCCCTCTGTGTTTACTTTTTAGCATCCCCCTACCACTTTCTTATCAATATTAAATTTTGTACAAATCTGTGCAAAAAAAGCGGATCAAAAGCTTACCCAGCTTCATCCAGATTTTCAGGAAATATCAACTTCTAATTGGTTAATAAACACACAAGTGGATATTGCAATCCGTCCACGTACTAATATTTTTCCAGCGCGTCACCAAGTTAAGTTTTCCTGCCATTTACATGGGAGCCTGTCACGTGATTACATTAGTTATAAATAGCAGACACAAGCTTGTTCTTTCTCTTCTTCTTCTCTTTTCCTGCAAAGATGTAACCTTAAAGGATCCCGTCTCGACCATGTGTGGTCAGATGTTAAAAACATATTCATGCATGCACGTATGTACAAAATTTTCCAAGCTACATTTCAAACATACAAAACATTTCCAAACATGCAACAAGAACTTTTCTCTTTGAAATACTTTACTAAAGCTACAGTTTATTCAGCATTTTTCAGCTTTATAATTCATTCAACTTTTGTGAGCTCAGATAAAAATATTTCAATCTAATCAGTAAAACTTTAATTCAATCAAAGGGACATAACACCAACAAATAGCAACCTCTATGCATATACATCATTACACAAAAAATAAATATAAATTTTGTTGTTATAAAACCGTTTTTGTTCCTTCTTGTGTTTCATATTTTGTGGTATTTTACGGTAAAAATAAATCGTGTGGTCATGTTAATAATCAGACATCTACAAATGGTCCTAAATATTAACATACAACTTCTCTTTGTTCTGTCTTCTTACTCTCTTTTCTTCTTGCTCTCTATTCTTTATTTCTCTTCTCTCTCTACTTTCTTTTTATCCTCCTTTTCCCTTTTTCTTCTCTCTCTCTCTCTATGTTTATACTTTCTCTTCATCCTCTGTTCTTTCTCTCCCTTTCCTGTCTCTTTATTCTATTTCTTCTTTCCTCTTTCTATGGTTACTTTTATTCGCTCTTCTTTCTCTCATTCATCGATGCTCTCTATTCTTTTTTTCTCTTCTCTCTCTCTACTTTCTTTTTATCCTCCTTTTCCCTCTTTCTTCTCTCTCTATCTCTCTCTATTTTCTTCCTATCTTTTCCTTTTTCGATCAACCTTACTCTCTACCCTGAAAACATGTACTGTAATATTTTTCCAGTTAGAATGATAAATGTTATCATTACCTCTGTAAAACTCTGTGGAATTTCCATGATTTGATTTTGCGTAGCCCAGAGCCCCATCCCAATTCCACCCAATCAAACATTACCCGTCATCTCCTTCCCTTTCTTTACTCTTCAGAATCTGTGGAATAAAATTTCTCTTACTTTGTAAATCAAAAACAACCTCCGCAACAGCCAAGCCGAAACTTATATAAATATTGACAAGAGAGATGCCTCCTATTCTTTTTCCATATTATTTAAATAAGAAATGGGATTTAGTTTTGTCAAGTCTGTCAGATTTCTGATTCCAATTCTCAGTTGACATCTTTGCAGCAGAACAAAATAGGGTATAATACAAATTTGGATTTATATCAGAGAAATGAAATACTCCAATAAAACTCTTGGTTATAAGAGCTTAGATTATTGATTCAAACACCGTTGCGTTTGGTCATATACTGACACCAAGAATTGAGCAATGTTTTCAAAAGACAAGGGAGGCTTTGAAATCTTATCAAGTTGTAAGTGACAGATTTGGTAAGTATTGTCCCAATCTGCCATCTTGAAATCTCCTCTACTCAAATTACCTCCTTGGACTTTCAATGTCGTAAAAATGCCATGCTGTATTAAAAGTATTTTCCACTCATCTGAATTGATTTTATAGATAGGGAAAAATAATGGTTCACTTGTATATTTTTAGTTTTGCTCTTACTTTTATTAAAAGAAATATGTGTGGAAATTTGATATTTTTTTTTAAGCATTTCACCCCAAGGAAGGCAGGATGCCACTAGCATGCAAGGGTTTACAGAGAGTGAGAATGAGAATAAAGAGGCGTGATAGAGGAAAGGATGAAGAGAAGGACAGGGAACAGATCAAGGCTTCTAGAGATGTCGATTGACATTACATTTGAATAGTTGGAGATGATAACTATCAGGGAAACAAGCAATACGAAGGGAATTCCAAAGACGGGAGGTTCGAGACATGAAGCTATTGGAGTAGAAGAGACGGCCACATTTAACCGTTTTGACAGTGAAAATGTGGGACTGAGATGTCAGCTTAGTTGCACGCTTAAATTCATGCAGACTGGGAACTAGTGAAACAAAAAACTAAAGAAAAGTTATATATATTTTGAAACATGAAAACTCTTATGTAGCGATGGAATCATATTTTTAAATAAATATATATATATATATATATATATATATATATATATATATATAAAGACAAAAAGGAAAATTTTATTCATATTGTCCTTTTATAAATATATTAGTAGTTATATCTGAAATTTTCCATATACATATATATATATATATATATATATATATATATATATATATACTATTTACATTGTTCAGACTATCATCCTCATCTTTGTTGCCATATTTATCTCAACGTTTTGGCCATTGTACACTCCGGACTTCTTCAGGTGGTAGGAATGTCGAACTGAACCCTTTATTTTGCTCGCAAGGATAGACTACCTGAAGAGGGCCATAGCGTACAATGGCTGAAATGTTGTGATAAAATGGCAACAAAGATGAGGATGATAGTCCGACCAATGTAAATAGTGTACATAATACCTCATCTCAGAAATATATATATATATATATATATATATATATATATATATATATAAAAAGATGTATATTTAAGCAGCATATCTTCATTTAAACAAATTGGACAGGAAGGTAGATAGGTGTTTTATATGTTGTATAATAGAACATCACAATACAAGAAAATACTTGTTGACAACGCCAATATACTACACCATGAAAACAATAAACAAAAGCTTCAAATTCTCGAGGCTCTTTATATCAAAATCAACCAACTAACACTCAACAAAATTTATTATGAATATAGCAACAATATATTAAAATGCATATAACACATAATACCATTTTAGGTTTTTACCAATTTCCAGTCAGCTCCTTTATGTCGAAACACTTGTTTTGCTAAAAATTTCATAGATACAAAAGATAAATTTTAAAATAATTACAGCGTGTGTTTGTGCCTGTTTTAAAAATCCCTATCACAACAGAATGTAGATTTTATTGCAGTTACCATTATATTATTATTATTATTATTACCATATTCAATGAAATATATATATATTTATATATATATGTATGCATGGCTATCTATATGTAAAATGTTGATTTATGTTTAAATATCATTTCATGCCTAATACTCACAAAATGGCACACATCTTTGTACTTGTCTGTGATCAGTGGCAGTCAAACCTTTTGCAATCATAACAAAAAACTAAAGAAAAATTTTCCTCTTTTTGATCTGATTTGCTTTTTTATGCGTTAATAACTAATAATGATTAATTAGAAATTAATAACTACTGATTAGCACTTGATGCAGTCATGGTGCTTTGGTGGGATCATCGTATTGGTGAGGAGAATCTTGTTCTGAATCTAAAATTAAGAAAAAGATATCTGTGTCCCATATTAGAATGCTGTTTGATAAAAAATATATTTTAAAATTATTAAAAAAAAATCATTTTTTTTTCTTAAAATGTCTGAAATTTTAAAGTCAAATGAGTACATTTTTAATTGTTCTGCATTCATTTCACTATGATCAAGGAAATTGGTAACAGGTTAAAAAAGTGTGAGAAGAAGTAAGGAAAATAAAGAAAGGGATAAATTGGAAAAGGAAATAACAAAATAAAGTAGCTGTTTAGAAGGATAAAATAATGAGAGCTAGAGAGAAGGAATTGTAGAGAAGGAGAAAGAAAGGCAATAGGAACAGAGGGAGGAGAGGATGAAACAAAGAAGAAAAGCAAAAGAAATATGGATGAATGAAGATTTGAGATGAAGAAAGAAGTAAAATCAACAGTAAAAGAAAGAAAGGAAAAAAGAATGAAGAATCATGAAGAAGAATAAAAATGAAAGGGAAAGAACAAGAACAGAAAGGAGGTCTAAAAAGAAAACGAAAAATATGAAGATTTTAAATGAAAAAGAAAGAGGAAAAATGAAAGAGAAAAATAGAAATTGAATGAATCATAGAATAGAAAAAGGAATATATGAAGATTTTAAATGAAAAAGAATGAGGAAAATGAAAGAGAAAAAATAGAAATTGAATGAATCATAGAATAGAAAAAGGAATATATGAAGATTTTAAATGAAAAAGAATGAGGAAAAATGAAAGAGAAAAATAGAAATTGAATGAATCATAGAATAGAAAAAGGAATATATGAAGATTTTAAATGAAGAAGAAAGAGGAAAAATGAAAGAGAAAAATAGAAATTGAATGAATCATAGAATAGAAAAAGGAATATATGAAGATTTTAAATGAAGAAGAATGAGGAAAAATGAAAGAGAAAAAAAAGAAATTGAATGAACTTTAGAGTAGAAATAGTAACATATGAAAATTTTAAATGAAGAAGAAAGAGGAAAAATAAGAAATTTTTAATTATATATGGTGGTTAAGAAGTAGAATTTCCTGGATATCAAATGCCCAAAGAATGCAAATGTCTTAGACACTATATGCTTAAGATTGTGAAATTTCCTGGACATCATACCAAAGAACAAAAACCACATCAGCAGTAACAAGTACAATGGATAGCACATGTAATTTGATAAGAAAATAATTACATAATCAATATCCTGAAATTCCACACTACTACAAGTAAAAGATTAGAAAAGAAACTCCCATCAATCCTGAAAAAAGGAATAACAATGACTAGACTTGAAAAAACTATTTTCCTGGAAAAATTGTTTTAAGTTACTGATGAAATCAATGAATTCCAAATGTTTCCTTATAGAGAAATAGCAGCTATTAACATTACCATTACAATACATCAACAGAAGTAGAATTTCCTGGACACCATACACCCAAGGAAGTAGAACATTCTGGACATCATGCACTAAAGGAAGTGGAATTTCCTGGACATAATACATAAAAGGAAATAGAATATTGTGGACACCATACATCAAAAGAAATAGTACATCCTGGACACCGTACAACAAAGGAAGTAGAATATCCTGGACATCAGACACCATAGGAACTAAAATATATTAGAAACCATACACCAATGGAATTGGAATTTCCTGGATACCATACACCAAATTAAGTGGAATATTCTGGACACAATACATCAAATTAAGTAGTATATCCTGGACACAATACACCAAAGGAAGTAGAATTTTATGGACAGCATACACCAAATTAAGTAGAATATCATGGACACTATTTACCAAAGGAAGTAGATTATACTGGACACCATACACAAGAGGAAGCGGAATTTCATGAACACAATATATGAAAAGAAATAGAATATCCTGGACACAAACAAATTAAGTAGAATATCCTGGACATCATACAACAAATTAAATAGAATATTTTGGACACCATACACCAAATTAGGTTGAATATCCTGGACACAATACACCAAAGAAGTAGAATTTTATGGACACCATGCACCAAATTAAGTAGAATATCCTGGACAGAAAACAACAAAAAAGTAGAATACTGTGGACACCATACACCAAATTAACTAGAATACCCTGGACAACATACACCAAATTAACTAGAATACCCTGGACAACATACACCAAATTAACTAGAATACCCTGGACAACATACACAAAATTAACTAGAATACCCTGGACAACATACACCAAATTAACTAGAATACCCTGGACAACATACACCAAATTAAGTTGAATATCCTGGACAACATACACCAAATTAACTAGAATACCCTGGACAACATACACCAAATTAACTAGAATACCCTGGACAACATACACCAAATTAACTAGAATACCCTGGACAACATATACAAAATTAACTAGAATACCCTGGACAACATACACCAAATTAACTAGAATACCCTGGACAACATACACCAAATTAACTAGAATACCCTGGACAACATACACAAAATTAACTAGAATACCCTGGACAACATACACCAAATTAAGTTGAATATCCTGGACAACATACACCAAATTAAGTTGAATATCCTGGACAACATACACCAAATTAACTAGAATACCCTGGACAACATACACCAAATTAAGTTGAATATCCTGGACAACATGCACCAAATTGAGTTGAATACCCTGGACAACATACACCAAATTAAGTTGAATATCCTGGACAACATGCACCAAATTGAGTTGAATACCCTGGACAACATACACTAAATTAAGAAGAATATCCTGGACAGAATGCCTCATCCTTTGACATCCTAGTATATGATGATGATAATAGTGATGAATTTATTATTTCACCATTGTGGCCTAAAGACGCAAGAGAGGAATTTAGTTAAACAAATATATTAACTGAACCAGTAATACAAACATATACAAACAAGAGTGTTACAGCAAGATGTTTGGTTCGACTGTCAGAGCTGACAGCTGGTTAACTTCCATCTCTAAAAGGCAGTACCTGCTCCTATTTATAGATGGGAGAGTCCATGCATGTCTGGGTCAATTACCATAACGTTCACTATATAAGAAATCTACAATAAAAATGTCTTAATTATAAAAGAGAAGAGTTATAAAAACATATTCAGTTCCATTGATGGAACTTTTCCTGGAACTCCTTTTTGGGAATGGTGAGCAGTTACCTCATCACATTCTCTTGGATTACCTTGACATCTGGAAATCTTGTTTTTTTCACATGAGAATTGATTTTTGGAAAAAGGATAAAGTTGTAAGGTGTGAGATCTGAAGAATATGGTTGTTGTCAAATCTGGGGAATGTTGTGTTTGGCCAAAAACTGTTGCACAAGCCATGGTCACTGATGGAACCTCTGTAGTATGGTAAGATGGCTACCCTTTCCTTCCAAGCACTGTGTGTGATAATGTTAATGTGTATGTGCGACAGACTTCATGGTTAATTTGTTCCAAGTCGATGTAGGAGTTAAACTGAACAGTGCTAACTATTTTGATTTCATAAACAAGACTTTCTTTGAATGGTACAAGTCCCACCCTTGCAATTTGAAAGGGAAGTGTGTATTTGTGCACAACAATGTTTCTTCAACTTCTTATCTAAGGTTACCTGTGAATTTTTTTTTAGCATAAAAAGTTTATAGGAGAAATGATAATGGAATGGCCATCATCATCTTGATCTGAATCTGAAAGAGGGAAGACCTATCTAGAAACTAAACCAAACTATCAATGCTTATAGTAAATAGACCAAGATAGTGCAGTAACCCTATCCAGTGACACCTAGAGACTTTGTGTTGTTTCATTGGTCCATACTGACCTCCAACACATCCTATCTCTGGGTATACTGGACAATGTAGCACCAAGGTATTGGGTCAGATTTTCACACCATCTTGTTTTTGGCCACCCTCTAGTTCTTTTTCACTGCCTTGGTGTCAACTCTGTCACTCTAATAGTCCACCTGTTATCTATGAGATGAGCAATGACACCAGCCTGAAGACTTGACCAAAACATATATATATATATATATATATATAGATAAATCGATAGATAGATAGATAGATGTAAATATTCTCAAATGGAGTGTACCTGTAGAAGAGATAAAATGAATAAAAAGACAAAAGTGGAAAACCATACTTAGCCAACATGGTTTGTCCTCTTGTCTCTTTTTATTCCTATATATATATATATATATATATATATATATATATACTAGCAGCATGGCCCGGTGTTGCCCGTGCTTGATTCAAAAATCGTACGACTCATACAACAATCGCTATCACTTGACTTAAAATATTTTTGCCCTTCCTTGCCTTTAAAGGAGTGCCCTTTGCCATGCTGATGTTGCTACATGCCTTACTTCTTGCCTATCTCACACTGCAAATTTTTTCTAAGCTCTATACTAAACATTAAATCTGTTACAAAAAAAGAACTAAACAAAATGAATACAAAACGATCAGCTTTAAAAAAGGACCTGTAACTGGAAAAACCAAATGAAAAAATAATGTTAACAACAAATACTTTTTCACACCCAACCCAGTTCTGCGGAATCAGAATCAACATTGAGTTTAAGCAATCGAATGAGCCAATTGGAGTAAAGTGCCATGCAGATTTCAATTTTTCCCACTTGTGACGAATGCAACTATCAATTTTTTTTTGCATGCTAGCATGCTAGTTAACATTCATGTCAGTCAGCTGTTGGCTCTCATGCTGGCCAATAGAATCTTCTTGCCTATTTGTGGCAGCCA
This sequence comes from Acanthosepion pharaonis, assembly GCA_903632075.3. Lineage (NCBI taxonomy): Eukaryota > Metazoa > Mollusca > Cephalopoda > Sepiida > Sepiidae > Acanthosepion > Acanthosepion pharaonis. The sequence continues at coordinate 2,595,036 of CAHIKZ030000180.1, forward strand.
GCTATAGGCTCTCACTCTGGCCAGTAGAAAATGGCTTCAAACTACATGAAAACTGCCGTAGAAGCATGAAAAAAATCAATTATTTCCACTATCGATGGGAGTTGGGGAATGCTAAGTCAGTCTTGGCCTTCCCACTAACTTGGAGCATGTGCATGTAAATTTTGGTGCAAATCCGTCAAAAATTGCGACCGTGCATTCGTTACACACACACACATCCTGCATTTTACATATATATATATATATATATATATATATATATATATATATATATATATATGCAGGGCTTTAAGAATCACTCCTGGAGCACGATTCTTTTTGCTGGAGCCAAGGAGTAGGATTTTTTTTTCACAGGATTGAGAACCACATAATTTTTTTTTATAGGATCAAAGGTGCGATAATCCTCTACTTTTTCTTCTAAAATAAAACTAAAAATTGTAACGAGTCACAGGACAATGTTGATAAATGATCATGTGTCATAGGTCAACACAATACAACAAAGATTAACTTCATGTTAAAATATGTATGATACTTTTTCTGCCAGTTTTAAATCTTTCCAAAATATTTGGAGACACTATTAGATCATAATAAAATTGTTTATCAAGCAATAAAAATGATTCTGTGAAGTCTTGTAGAAAGCTCTTTGGAAACCCTACCCCACCCCAGACACTATAAAAGCTGGATAATTGCCAAGTCCTTACAAATATCGGGAGTCTCACCATTCAGCTGAACAATGCATACAACATCACAACCCACACAATGCTGACTTTCTCCCACCAAAAAATGTAAGTTCACTAAATTGTCCATTTTGTTTGCCAAAAAATGTTTGCTTTTGCCTTGAGAGTTTTGTTCAGGACTTCACAATTGTTAAAAATAAAGTTTATTTAAAAACTGATGTTGAAATTAATTAAACAATTTATTTGGACCTTACAAAATATAAAAAGTGAAAAAAGCAATATATATCAGCGTGATGATGAAAATGCCCAAATTTCATAATACAATAAATACATAATATAATAAATTATATCAGCGTGATGATGAAAATGCCCAAATTTCATAATCCAGTTTATTGTTATTTCTCAAATGCTTTGACAAATGCTTTTTCATTGGTATGACTTTTTAATGTAGAAATCATTTATCTTGATTTTAGATATTTAATTTCAAGCAGGAAACATTAGATTTACATATAAATTTTTTAGTCTATTTTGCACTGAAAATGCATTAATTGTAAAAATCATTTAAGCTTCATATAGTTGAGTTATTTTGTAAATAATTAATGGGATTATTTTTAAGTGCTTGTCCTATAATATTTATAATATAATTTCAGAAATTCCAGATTGACAATAATATATATTTTCTATGAGTCAAATTCATTTTTCTTTTGTTTTCAAAGTTAAAGATTTTTTTAAGGCATGTACTTACAAAAAAAAAAAATAATAATTGATTTTATTTCCATTTGAAATTAATTTTCTCAATTTTCAATTTATGGAGAATTTTAAAATTTCTTATCTGCAAAAATTCATAGGAATTTTGAGATGTTATTTGGTAATTAATTGGCATTTCTGAAGAAAACTAATACCCTCATTAAAGAAATTTTTTTCATGACTAATATTTAACTTCCTTAGACCTTTCTAGAATCAGCAAATTTATCAGAATCACAAATTACTGAGATTTTATTATTTTAATTGGAGCTCCAAAAATTTCTAACATTTTTAAATGGTACGTTTCCTTTGTTTTTACTTACAAGTGTCAAATTTGAAAGGCGCACACATCATTGATAACGGAACTGCAAACTCTTGTTTGTTTACCCGTTTACCATTTGGGATTGTTTTTCTACTTCAAATCTGAATAAATATTTTCTGACAAAATGTTTATTTTTAAGCAACAAAAATTAGTTCGGAAAAAAGATTTTCCTACTTTTTACAAAGGGGCTAGTTTCAGTTAGAAATACTCCAAAATCAATCAAATCAAGTACCTAAAATCCAAATCAATCTGGTTGAAGTAACATTTTAAAATCTCAATCCAACCAACTCCTGCAGATTGTGCTGTGCAGAGGTTCTGTGATGCCCATGGCCACCTCCTTAATTGTATGCCCCTAAGACTCAAGTAGGGGAGCTTATAGGGCCTAGTACTGAGAAATGTGAGAAAAGAAGACATTCTAAATATGTAAAAACAGATGAAACATGAAAAAAAAACATTTTATCCAAATTAAATAAAAACTAAATTTTTATTTCACTCTTTGGTTGGATGTTCTTCCAATATGAATGCCTAGGGCCCTCACACCCTCTGCCACCACTTTTGCATGCTATTGCCTGCAGAGTTTGAAAACTGGAATTCCTGGAAAAATAACTTTAGATTCCCAGATTTTGGACAATATTTGCAGCATCTAAAATTACACTTTATATAAGCCTTATTTGTACAAGTTTAGAAGTCATAGTAATGATTAATGTTTTTGCAAGAATATCTTTGTACTTAAAAATCAGCCACACCTTATTTCAAACTGTAAATTTTCTAATTTTTCTTGCATTTGATGGTATTTAAAAAATCAGAGAAGTGTCAAATCTGTCTAATACACGCCAATGATGTTCTTAAACATGATTCACTTTTCTATCTTGTAACGAACGAAAATGAAAGATGGAAGAAAGAATGAATGAAGTAAAAAAGCAAAAACAAGGAAAGAATAAAGGTAAGAATAAAGAAAGAAGTAAAAGAGAAAAGGAAAGAAAAAGAAATGAGTATCAGAGAAAGTAAAAGGAGCAAGAAATAAAAAAATGAAAGAAAGAATGAAAGAAATAAAGCAAAACAGAGAAAGAAAGAATAAAAAAGAAAATACAGGTTGAATGAAAAAGGAATGAATATTATAAAAAATGAAAGATGGAAAAAAGAATGAATGAAATAAAGAATGACAAATAGCAAAAAAAAGAGAAAGAAAAAAGAGAAAATACAAGATGAAAACAAAGAAAAAATGAATAACATAGAAAATGAAAGAAGCAAGAAATAAATAATGAATAAAAGAATGAAGAAGATAAAGCCAACATTGGAAAAGAAAAATGGTAAAGAATAATAAACAGAATAATTACAAGACAGAATACGAGAGGATAATGAAAGATTCTAATCCCAACCTGATTCCTGAAATTTGTATTTAAATGACTAAAGATCACAATGAATACTTTTCCGCAACCCCTCATAATAAAGCCAACAATTAAAACAATGAAGAGAAATATGATCAATTTTTCCATAAAGAAAACTTAGACTCTAGCAAATAATTGCTTGATGCAAAGTAGGAACCTCTTGAGATCAACAGAGAAAGAATGATGACCAAACTTGTTACTAAATGATACATCTGGTTCCAAACCACCAATTTGGTGAGGAATAGAAAATTTGAGTTTATAACAGGCCCATTCTATCAGGGAATGGAATATATGTTAATCGCATCCGTAATTTGGGATGCTGAACTGAACTATTTGCAATTGTAATCGACTACTTATTTCCTCTCTGGCGGCAATGGGATGAATATTAATTTCAATGAATAATGATGGAATATGCAGAGATGGAAAATAAAACCGAAAAGTAGAATAAACTTATATATATATATATATATATATATATATATATATATATATATATATATATTGACTATTACATGTGTTTAGTCTAGGTTTGCATTGTACTAATAGTACATATTTTTATGTCAATAGTCATCAATATTTTTATGTTGGTATATATACACACACACACACACACACATATATATATATTAATAAATTTACTTTATATCAAAAGTACAACTTAGAGTTTCATGTTCATTACAGTCGTCAGGTACTTATAATGGTGATATATATATAATAGATAGATATATTCAGTATGTACACATGAATAAATTTAGGACCGTATATGATTTTTATATAAAAACTGAGCTTTTTTTTATATATATATATATATATATATATATATATATATATATATATATTCAAGCAAATAGATACATATAAGTAAATGTATGAGTGAGAATTTGAGATTATATATATATATATATATATATATAAATAAATACTAAAGAGCCAGGAAAACCTACCTAGGTTTCACTTGAACAGATCTTGAGGGTAAGCTGAAAATATATATATTTAAGCATATATATATACTCTATATAAGAAAAAACAATGCTGAATGTTAAATAACAGCAATTTTTATATATATATATATATATATATATATATATATATATATAACAAAGGGATAGATATACTCAGTATGTACACATGAATAAATTTAGGGCCATATATGATTTTTATATAATCACAGTGAACTTATATATATATATCTATGTATATATATATTATTTATTTTAGTATATTAATTAGTAATATCCTAAAATAAATAATATTGCTCTACTCTGTATGGAGCCCTCTTTTAAATTAAATGTTATGAACGTTGAAAAGTGTACACTATTTGTTCTCATCATACCTTGATATATATATATGTATATATATATATATATTTACAATTGTTTGTGTTTACTTATGTTTGCATTGTACTAATAGTATTTATTTGATTTTTATGTAGATAGCCATCAATTTTCCTATGTTTCATATTTATATATATTTATATATAATAGATGGATAGATATACTCACTATGTATACATGAACAAATTTAGGGCCATATATGATTTTTATATAAACAGACAGAGCTTAGTATATATATATATATATATATATATATATATAAATTTATAAATACTTGTTGTTTATAGAAAGTTAAATTTATTTTGAAGCACCAAGAAATTTCCTTCCAACTACATTCATATGGAGTAATTTTATTCTATATATATATATATATATATATATATATATATAAAATAACGCATTGAATGCTGATCCAAATATAATTGATGTATAATAATAAAGCTAGAATTTATATTAATAATAAATATACATTTTTTTTCCTCAGCTGTAGCACAACTCTGATTTTCATGCAAAATTCAATCGTCTGGTTTATATATCTCAAGTATACATCCTCTTATAATTGAGCTTGTCCCTCCTTTCATTAGTTCACACGACCGTTACGCCCTGCCAATATCTCATAAATAATAGACTATTCTGTTTTGCTTGAATGGAAAGAGGGGAGAGACACTACTTGGTTTCAGTGAGAAAGTGAAAGAAAGAAAGAAAGGTAGAAGTGGAGAGAAAGAATCAGATTAAGAACAAATACTACTGTATGATCTTAGTGAAAAGTCTGAGAAGATATAGTGAGCGCCATAAAAGTGACAATTTTCAGATGCATAGTACAAAACAACAGAAACCAATTAAGGCAATCGCCAAAAACCCAGTTACCATAAATAGAATAACATTGCTGAATTATTTTTAAATTTTTTTTAATAGAAATGTTTGTAAGATGGGGATTTGGCTAGTATTATTATATATCATAGATATATATATATATATATATATATATATATATATATATATATATATATATATATATATATATATATATACTTGTATATATACTTGTATTCTGATTGGTCATTCCAGCTCATGTAACAGAGTTTCCCCTTACAAGGGTGGTTAATTAATTTGAACATTTTAAAACCCTTTATTCTACATTCAAAATCATGAATTGATAAGACACCAGAGGTGTTGAAACAAAATGGCTATTTTTGTAGTGATTTTATAACATATTTATGTTATAATTTTTAAATAAATAAATATATATATATATATATATATATATATATATATATATATATATATATATATTCTTATTTAATGATAAATAGATATCTTTCTCCATAGCAGATTTATATATTTATCAGTATATAATGTAAAATTTGAGTACGAATGTTGTTAATGTTGTCATCTTGGGTGACTTGAAATTAGCTGCAGCACACAAGAGAATGCCAAAAACAGTTTCATAAACAACAAAAAAGCAAAAAGGTTCTTAAAATGAATGTAGCAACATTAAAATTACTCAGGAAAAAACAAAAATGAGCTTTGGGAAGCTTACTGATTATATAAAACAAATTATCAGGTCATCCCATAAGTTCTGTCCGAATTTTAACTTTTTATTAAAATGAACAAAATTTAAAGCGTATTTTATAATGTCTAATGGAGCTGAACATTATTTTTATATTTAGATGCATTTAAACTGATCAAATTTTATTTCAGAGAACAATAAAATTAAATTTTGTTTGATTAAAACCCTGCTAACATGGAAGTACCCAAGAATCATTTGAAACACATAATGCTTTATGAGTTCAAGAAAGGTAACTCAGCAGCTTCTTTTCTTGTCCTATATTTTCTAATGTTACTTCAACAAATTACTAACTGTATTTTCACATAAACCAAAGTCTATTGTTTTCAATTTAACCACAAACTTCCTTATTTATTGCATTATTCTTATGTGTCCTGATGAAACATGAGTAGAATAACTGGTCTAGGGAAGAAAAATTTTAGTAATTTAATTTAGATAAACAATATTGTCATGCATGCAAAAAAAGAAATTTTTTTTTGAGTCACTGTGTATACTTTTTATTTCTAGATTAGACAACAAAGAGCATTTTACATTTGTCATCTATTTTCTTATTTTTTGCAAGTTGTATGTCATATATGGAAAATAATGCAACAAAGTATATATATATATATATATATATGCGAGAGTCTAAGTTTTCTTTATGGAAAAATTGATACAAATTTTAGGAATCAGGTTGAGATTAGAATCTTTCATTATCCTCTCGTATTCTGTCTTGTGATTATTTTGTTTATTATTCTTTACCATTTTTCTTTTCCAATGTTTGATTTATTTTCTTCATTTTTTCATTCATTATTTATTTCTTGCTTCTTTCACTTTCTTTCTTTTCATCTTGTATTTTCTCTTTTTCTTCTTTCATTCCTTTCTTTCTTTGTTTTTGCATTGTCTTTCTTTTTTTCATTTTCTATGTTATTCATTTTTTCTTTGTTTTCATCTTGTATTTTCTCTTTTTTCTTTCTCTTTTTTTTGCTATTTGTCATTCTTTATTTCATTCATTCTTTTTTCCATTTTTCATTTTTTATAATATTCAATTCTTTTTCATTCAACCTGTATTTTCTTTTTTATTCTTTCTTTCTCTGTTTTGCTTTATTTCTTTCATTCTTTCTTTCATTTTTTATTTCTTGCTCCTTTTACTTTCTCTGATACTCATTTCTTTTTCTTTCCTTTTCTATTTTACTTCTTTCTTTATTCTTACCTTTATTCTTTGCTTGTTTTTGCTTTTTTCCTTCATTCTTTCTTTCATTCTTTCTTCCATCTTTCATTTTTATATTATTCATATCTTTTTCTTTACTTTCATTTTATTCTCTCTTTTCTTTGTTTTTTTGTTTATTTTCATTCTTTTTTCAGTCAGACTTTCTTCCATCTTTCATTTTCTATGATATTCATTCCTTTTTCCTTCATCTTGTATTTTCTCTTTTTTCTTCTTTATTTTCTTTCTTTCTTTTGCCTTTATTTTTTTCATTCTTTCTTTCATTCATTCTTTATTTCTCACTTCATTCGTTCATTATTTCTCTGGTACACAATTTTTTCTCTTTCCTTTCTTTCTTCCATGCAGTCAAATCACTAGGGAAAAGGATTCATCAGAACAGTTGCCATGAAAATGTTTGTAGAAAAGACAGAGGAAGCCATGTTGTGTTGGTGAGAAAGTGACTGAAGTCGAGATGCCTGGTCAGGACTGATTACATTTATAGAATCGTCAATGTTTGTCTACTCACCCCCGTTAAAAATAGACTCTTCTATAAGAATTAGCTTTGACCAATCAACACCACACATTGTGAAACTTGGCTTGTTATTGGTCGAGACGACCCTAGAATGTGTATCCATGGTCAAAAATCTGTTTTCCAACCAGGCCACTGGGAGCCTACTTTGGTTTCCCAAACTAAATAAAAGGACGAATTTCTGTCCAATTCAGCAGTCAGACCTCTTCACCTAGAGAGAAGCCCATCAACTCCACGCCAGTCAAAACTCAGACTTTGCCACGCAAAAAATATTCTCTGACTCAACAATCCACAAACACACTCTATCTCTCTCTAGAACAATTTCTCAAACTTCACTTGTTATACTTTAAAAGTGATATTTCTCATTACATAACAAGTATCAGAAACTAACAATTTATTTTTTTCAAGCAGATAAAGGTACGCAACTTTGAACAACTTTGAATATTTGTATAAACACACTTACGTACATACACTCATGATTCAACCTCAACACCGAACATTTTTGTACGTTGATCAAACAAACAGTTTAATTCTGTGAACAAATCTAATCAATACCTGCAAATGCATCCAAACATTCACAATAACACAATACACAATTAAATACACTAATCCTCATTTATCCATCAAATCTTAAACCCACTGTATTTAAATTGTATATAAATTGATGTTATTGTTATGCATTCAACTTTTGTCTTGTTTTCAACTTTATTTGCATGATTTGTTCCAAGTATTTGTTCTAAATAATTGTTGTGGACGAATGTTGTAGAACACAGCCTCGAAATTCCTTCTGATCAATTTAAACACAATCACCAGTCCGCAACACATTACAGACCCTTCTTTGAATTTTGTCAAGAATCTCTAGATGTACAGCAGGAGTGTCAGACCAGATATGGTACCAGTATTCAATGTTAGATTTATAAATGTGCAAGATGGGTTCAAACAAGAAAAATTTTCTGCCATGACTCAATGAACCAATCTTTCTAGCAGTAGATGCATCAATTGATTCAGTATTTTTCACTCAATTTCATGTCAGTGGAAAATGTGAGGCCAAGAAGGCGTAGAATATTGCTAGCCTGAAGTTCATACAGACTAGTATATTTTGAAATGCGCAGCAGAAATTACAGGAACTTCCTCTAAGGTAGATAAAAAATTTAGACGCTTCATCATCAGACTGGGCCTCATAGTTAAACAAATTTACTTTTATCATAAAATATAGATGCAAACAGGTACTTCTACTTCTATGTAGCTTTTAATAAGATTTCTTTTTTTTCATCTCTTCAGGGTGTAAATGATCATGGCTCTCCCCATTTTCCTCTCTTTTGAGGCTCTTAATAAATGTTCTCTTTTTGTTATCTCTTTTAAACCTTGTTCCACCAACCATTTACTCAAGCTCATTCTTCTACTATGTGCCATGTCCCTTTAGGATGTAGGTGATTATGGCTCTCCACAATTTCCTGTCCTTTGTAGCATTTAATAAATTTTCTCTTTTTTTATCCCTCCTAAACCTTTTTCAATAATCCATTTACTCAAGCACTCTCGATATGTTATGCATTGTTTCTCTCTATCTCTCTTGCCTTCAATCTTTTATGTGAGTATTGAATTTTTCAAGCCCTCTTTCCTCATGATGAACCCTAGAAATTTCAACTGTCACTTCCTGATGTTAAGTATGTTTCCTTTTTGTTTCCATTTTCTCTAAAACCTCATTGTTGCTCGCATGATCTGTCCATGGTATCCTCAGCATCCTTCTGTAGAAATTTCAACTCTCTCTTCCTGATGTTAAGTATAAGTTTCCTTTTTGTTTCCATTTTCTCTAAAACCTCATCTTTGCTCACATGTTCGGCCAATGGTATCCTCAGCATCCTTCTCTAGAAACTTCAACTGTCTTTTCCTGAGGTTAAGTATAAGTTTCCTTTTTGTTTCCATTTTCTCTAAAACCTCGTCGTTGCTCCCATGTTCGGTACATGGTATCCTCAGCCTCCTTTTGTAGAAATTGCAACTGTCTCTTCCTGATGTTAAGTATAAGTTTCCTTTTTTGTTTTCATTTTCTCTAAAACCTCATCTTTGCTCACATGTTCAGTCCATGGTATCCTCAGCATCCTTCTGTAGAACCACATTTCTGTTACATCAGGTCTCTTCTTAATCTGTGAGAAGATTGTCCAGCATTCACTGCCATTAATTTCATTCCAATTCCAGATTAAAGCTACTGTTTTGGAAGAGTTTATTTTGAGTCCTATTTCTTGGAACACATGGTAGAGGATGTTGATATTTTTTTTTTTGAGATCATTTTTATCTAAGTATAAATACCTAGTTGCTGGTATAACTACCCTTGTGATCAGTACATTGGCCCTGGGACGGAAAAAAGAAACGCTATTTTCCCAGACGACACATGTCTCAGTGGATAAAAACGTTGGTTGAAATAATACAGTAACTTGACCCAAAGAGTTGTCAGTTCAATACTTGGCCCCAAGGGGTGAACAAAAATTTGTAGAGTTTAGTTACTAAAGGAAATTAACTGAAACTAAGCTATCCAGAAAAGGCATGGCACGTGGAACAAGAACAGTCTACCTCTGTAGGATTTTGTTTGAAATTCCAATGCATATCACCTGAAGAATGCCAGAGTGTACAACAACTGAAAAGTCATGAATATGACAATAAAGATGAGAAAAATAGTCTGGCCATTGTAAATAGTTACAATATCTCTAATATTTACATTGTTTGAACTGGTGTCCTCATCTTTGTTATATTCACAATGTTTCAGCTGTGGTCTTCTTCAGGTGATTGGAATTTTGAACTGAACCCTTTATTTTGTCCACTGGTGTAGATTGTTCTAGTTTCACATGCCATGCCTCTTCCAGATATCTCAGTCTCAGTTATTTCCCTTAGTAACTCAACTCTGTAGTGGCCAGATATTGAACTCACAACTCTTTGGGTCAAGTCACTGGATTACTTAAACCAATGCTGGGCCATGTATACTAGGGGATACATGTAAATAGTATAAATAGTTATAATACCTCATCTCAGTGTCATAAATATGGAAATTGAGTATAAAATAGGCTGTGCTAGGGATAGTTTCACCCAAAACTGCAAGTTGCTGCAAAACCATAACATTAACCTAACAATTCAAGTCATGTTCTGAAATAGCCTCATCTGATTCATATAGATATCAAGCAGGGTTCTATAGCCTTCATATGGATATCACGCCAGGCTCTATAGCCTTGATATGGATATCACACAGGGTTTCAAGTCATGTTCTGAAATAGCCTCATCTGATTCATATGGATATCATGCTGGGTTCTATAGCCTTCATATCGATATTACGCCAAGTTCTATAGCCTTCATATGGATATCACACAGGGATTCATGTTTTGAAATAGCCTCATCTGATTCATATGAATATCACGCCAGGTTCTATAGCCTTCATATGGATATCAAGCAGGGCTTCAAGTCATGTTCTGAAATAGCCTCATCTGATTCATATGGATATCATGCATGACACCAAACTTGTTCACAAATATCTAAACTATCAGTTGTATACAATTGCATCTTTGGATTAATAATTAAAAATGGCTTCCAGCCAATGAAGCCTGTAGGTCTTAGCAAGGACCATCCTTGTAGATTGGCACTACAGAATCACAGACAAAGAAGTTCATGAAATAACAGAAACATCATCCCTGTTGTCCTCATCTTTATTGTTATATTCACAACATTTCAGCCGTTGTATGCTCCAGCTGTCTTCAGTTGGAATTTCAAGCCAAACACTTTATTTCGTCCACTGGGGTAGATTGTTCTCATTCCATGTGCCATACTTCTTCTGGATGTCTCAGTTATTTACCTTTAGTAACTCAACTCTCTAAGTTTTTGTTCACCACTGCTGTGGCCAGGTATTGAACTCACAACTCTTTGGGTCAAGTTACTGGATTACTTCAACCAACGCTTTTATCCATTTGGCCATATGTCCTTGGAGACTAAAATAATTGTTCAGTTTGAAATTTCAATGTATATCACCTGAAGAAGGCTGGAGTGTACAACAGCCAAAACATCAGGAATATGACAATAAAGATGAGGACAACAGTCTGAACAAAGTAGATAGTTACAATACCTCATCTAAGAAATCTAGACAGACATTATTTTCTGTTAGAATATTTGTTTGGAATATGATATAGAATAATTTTCTTTGATATTTTGTCTTTTTATGGTGCAATGATTTTCTTGGAACGGGTAACTTGTTTTGGAGATGACATTCTGTTTGACCTTTGGTTTTATCCTTTGGAGACGATTCCAGTTTTTCTCTGTATTTTTATGCCAAAAGTGAACATCTTTCCAAACAGTCCATCAGACAACAACTGTTTTAAATCTGTTTTATAGAATTGAAAGATTTAAAGTAAAAGCTTATTTTTGAGCTCATGCATTGCTTTTTGCAATATTTTAAGGATGAGCATATGTCTCAAATTCTATCCCTCCCTCTCTCTTTCTCTCTCTCGATCTTTTATCAGATCCTATCTGTTTCAGTTTGGACTGCAACTAGAGAGACCATTAACATTTACGATTGAAAGCCATGAACTCGGAAAGATTGAAAGTAAAAAAAAAAAAAAATTTTTCCAAAAGAATTTGCCGATCATTTTATGGCCAACTCAAACTGTAGTAGCAGAAGGGACACAAGAGAGCTTTGTCAGATGAATTACTTGTGCTCAAGGCTGGAGTAGCAAGCAAAACAATGATGA
>CAHIKZ030000180.1:2610000-2690000 GCA_903632075.3 Acanthosepion pharaonis
GTATATATATATATATATATATATAAAATGAAATTAATATGAAAAGTTAGAAGATGTAAGCCATTGAATGACCCATGTCCTTTGTACTTACATGAGAAACAATATATTACTAGGTTTATATATAAAAAATAAAAGTTTACTAAATCAGTGAAATTAATTAGCTATTTTTGGTGTCATTGTCATAAATTTTACTTAAATACTATTTAAATATAATTTAAAAAAAATTGTTACCTAATAATATACATACTTATACTTGATGTGAAAATAATTGTACATACTGTAAGGGATTCTAATAAATTTCCTTGTTCTTAAAAGAAATATAGTATATTAAAAATTAAAAGTGAAAATATTTTTTAAATCGTAGTTAAATAAACATATTCTAACCTAAACACCCCCCCAAATATCTTTAAATATACAAACAGAAAAAAATGACATAAGAATTTTTGCTGTTAACAATAAAAAATTTTAAACAAATCCAGACGACATGCATTTAATGGATGTCAGATTTCATTGAAGAATACATCCCTACCCCTACCAAAACATAACTAATAACTGATACATCAAAATACAGCCATAGTGAACACGCAAACACCCCTTGTCTGGTTGAATTGGATTTCTCTGTATCCTTAGAAACGTGAATTATGATTTTTGCTGTGTCTTTAAAACCCAGTAATTTTAAAAGTTACTCCAAAATTTGCTTGAGGATGAAATGGAACTAATATCTTTAATTTACTTACAAAATTAAATTTGGAGCTTTCAGCTTCCATTTTTGAAACATGGTTAGAACTGTGTAGCGAAAAAAAACATATTTTAAATCAATTAATTTATAATATTAATGCTCTGTAAATTTACATTGAGCACTATTTTGTAAAAATAAAAATATCTATAAGAACACCGGATTATATATCTTACTGTTCTTTCTTTTTTTTATATATATATATATATATATATATATATATATATATAAGCATACCTTCATGTTCAAAAACTAATGTCTGATTTTAGAATCAACTTTTATTCCTAAATTAATGTATTGAAACTATGTTTAAATCAGTCAAAATAAGAACCCTGAACATCTATGCATTTCCGCCACCGTCTTACAGATTATATATGCCTTTGCGATAGCACTTTTTAAATACACTTTCAGCATCTTTCTTTGCAACAGAATGACTCTTGGCTTTAAAAAAATGGTCAAATGCTTGACCATTTGGTCAAGTTGCTTGAAAAAGTGATAGTCAGTCAGCAAGAGATTAGAGAAATACAACATGTAGCAAAATTTTGGCAACATGTGACGGAGCATTGTCATGAAGCAGGATTGAACCACGTCGATTATTCAGCAATGATCCCATTTTGCTGGCAGTCAACTACTGTAGTGAGACTGGTTAAATTCCAGAAAGCTGTAATGGACAATGCCATTGGCAGACCACCAGAGAGTCACCATAATCTTCTGTGGGTGTAATTTTGTTTTTTGAACAGATTTGTGGTTTTTCTAGATGAAGCCACTTGTCTGATTGTTTACAGTTGTCATAAACGCTTAGAAAACCTCTATATATACAAAGGTTGGCCAACCTGCTGTTTTATTCTATCAAACTTTTTCCTCTTTCCAACAATCAAATTGCACTTGAAAGGAACATGATTTCAAGATGTCATAGAAATCCAAGATAATACAACCATGCAGCTGCTCACTATACTAAAAAAAAGAAGAGGAATACAATGGATGCCTTTTGGCTTAAGAAATTGTCAGTATACTTGTAAAAGTTTTAGTTGGTGGGTGAGAGATCTAAACAATATGGTTGTTCAGAAACTAATGTCTGATTTTAAAATAGACTTTTATTTCTGAATTAATGTATTTAAACAGTGTTTAAATCAATCAAGCTATAACATACGTATCATCAAGTTACAAGTGATAGTCTGTGGGTGAGAGTAAAATCACATATCTCATGCTGGTGAGCTCCTGCAGTGTTATCCTAGCAAAGCATTGTCATAAAGAATGATTGAAACTCATTAATTAATCATTGTTGGTCATATTTTGCTTAACTGAATGTGCACTTCCTTCAGTTGCTGACAGTAAACTTCGGCAGCTGTAATGGATAGCGCCAATGTCAGACTACCAGACAGTTGCCAAAATCCCTTCAGGACAGACAACAACAATTTACTACAGATGTTTTGTTATTATCTGTGAATTACTATGTATTCTTGAGAAAGATGGTGGAGTGGTTCTCTATGGTGGGCTCCATGGTTTTCAATGCAATGTCCCTTCAGTTGAAGTACTTTTCTATTTATTCCAATATTTACATACACTTTTCTACTTCTGATTATATATATAATAGAAAATAAGGCATAATATTTTTTTAAAAATCCACATTACAACCAAAAACGTTTGTGGTTTTCTCTTGATTTTAATATACACACTTTTCTCTTGTTGGAACTACTATAACCACTTCTTTTATATATATATATATATATATATATATATATATATATATATATATATATATATAGTCAAACCTAGTGAGCCAGACAACCTTGTTTAGGGAGAAATTTAAGCGAATCATCAAGGGAATGATGTTCTTATTTCCTGATGATTCGCTTAGGTGAAACTAGGTTTGACTAGGTCTACTCTACAGTTGTATTGAGCTCTTTTTAGTTAGTTGTTTACTCATTTCGGGTTTTTTTCTTTTGGCATCAAACCTGTATCTGTGCAATTTTTTCGACAGACTTTCATGTTCCTGGCTCTTTCTTTTTTAAAACCTTTTTTTCCTTCGAGATTGATTTGATTATTGGCAAATCAAAAATTAGTAGGATTTTCAAAACGAGTATAGTTACCTATATATATATATATATATATATATATATATATATATATATATATATAATTGATTTAAATATGGTTATTTTTCGCTACACATTTCCAACCATGTTTCAAAATAAAGCTAAAAACCCATTTAATTTTATTTTTCAAATACATTTTATGCATTAGATTCTATTTCATCTTTAAATGTATTAAATTTTGTACATTTAACTAAAAAAAAAAGAATATAGTAAATAAAAACCATTTCAAATCGTAGTTCTCAAATTGAAAAAAAAAAAGAATTTTAAAAGATGACGTTGAAAATTTTTACCGTGGTAACAATTTTTTTTTTTTTTTTTTTTTTTTAAATTCTGACGACATCCATTCAAATGGACGTCAGGTTTCAATTTAAAAAAAAAAAAAAAAAAAAAAAAAAGCTGTTAACTGTAACAATGATACGTCATCTTTTAAAAATCTAAACATTTTTTTTTCAATTTGAGTAGAAACACGAAATTTGATTTTTTATATGTGTATTTATGTAAATTTTAAAAGTTAATCCTAAACATTTTGAAGAAAAAATTTATTTGCAAAATAAAATTAGGGGTTTTAGCTTCTATTTTTGAAACATTTTTAAACGAAAAAATTTTTAAATCAATTAATTTATAATATTAAGATGTAAATTTACATTGAGCACTATTTTGTAAAATAAAATATCTATATTTTATATCTTACTGTTCTTTCTTTTTTATTTATATACATATATATATATATATATATATATTATAATATTTTTGTTTAAAAATCATAAAATGAAAACGAGCCCGAAACCATCCAAATTTACTTGAAGAAACCGGACTAAACCTTAATTTTAATAATTATTTGCACCTCTCGTTTTTTAAAACATGAGAACTCTTATTAGCAAAGGAATCATATTTTTAAACAAAAAATATAAGATAAATATAATAATATAAGCTCTACTTCTGTATGGACACTCTTCATAAAAATAAAAACAAAAAATACTAAGGATATATATGCATTCAACGTGTTCTTTTCTATTTATATATATATATATATATATATATATATATATATATATATATATATATATATGTGTGTGTGTGTGTAATTTTTATGTTCATCAGATGTTCTTATTTCAAATTCCTGCCAACAGGCCACACTTGTGCATTGTTTTCTGCTCCAACAGAGACTTGTTTACATTTATACTCTGACATTGACGTTCTTTCATTTACATTTCAGTTGTGATTTAAAATACAGTTTTGCCCATCGCTCTGAAGAATAGTCCCAGTGGAAGTAAGATGAGGTGGAAATTAATTATTTCATCCAGAATACTGTATGTATATATCATAAATACTATAATAAATAATGGAGAGATCTTATTTGAAGTTTATAGTGGGTTATTTTGACTTAAGTCATTTTTCAACCAAAGTCGTAGCCTCTGGAACCTATTAATGACATAGGGTGAGGGAGACCTGTATATTGTTTACAATTTGCAATAATTATTGGGGGAAGTATTCAATATCAGAGATAGAACATTATGGGTAAACATTAGTCAGGTTTATACTTGAGTCTATAGGTAAACATTAGACAGGTTTATACTTGAGTCTATAGGTAAACATTGGTCGGGTTTTCTTTTCTAATGGGTGACGCCATTTGTTTACATTTGGATATGCTTTGAGCAGATATGAATGTATGTGAGAGATTCATGAAAGATTGAAATTTAAAGGCAGTAAATTTGACCTTGCTAATCGAATGACCCTCTGTGGCTTGATTGGTTAAGATCACGTCAGGCTAAATGACGGTTCCGTATAGGATACAGGTTCGAATCCTGTTGGAGGATGGATATTTTCTATGAAAATTTCTTGGACATTTAGGCCAGTAAATGTTATAAATACTGTTTATTATAAAAAACAGAGCATTTACTTAAATATTTGTATCTATAAAAAGAATGTTTAAACATAAAAATGTCTTAAAAATAATTGTCAGACTTTGTCCATTTCATAATTTGTGACGCCATTTGTTTACATTTGGATATGCTTTGAGCAGATCTGAATGTATGTGAGAGATTCATGGAAGACTGAGGTTTAAAGGCAGTAAATTTGACCTTGCTAATCAAACAATCCTCTGTGGCTTGATCGGTTAAGAGCACATCAAGTTAAATGATAGTTCCGTATAGAATACAGGTTCAGTTACTCTCAGAGGACAAATAATTTCTATGAAAATTTCTCGGACATTCAGGCTGGTAAATGTTATAAATACTGTTTATTATAAAAAACAGAGCATTTACTTAAATATTTGTATCTATAAAAAGAATGTATAAACATAAAAATATCTTTAAAATAATTGTCGGACTTTGTCCATTTCATAATACTGATAATGTTGACACCTCATGTTGATTGCCAGTTTCATGCCTCAGTCAAACTATATAATATATGAGGATCAATTGAGATGTGAAACTGACAGTCACCATAGAGTGTTGATCTCTATACCCTCACTGTTTATATACATCTGTCTATGCTGCTAACTTGCTGCTTGTTTCCAAGTATATCAGTCTACAAGAGAAACTAATTAATCCCTGCTTTAGATGAATGTTCACACACATTTAGTTTTTCTTCAAGCCCTGCAGAGCCAACCGAAGTAGAACATAATTATTTTCTCTGGGAGAGCGTGCATAACCTGATGTGAATATTTCATAATTTGTGAAACAAATACACTCAAACTTTTAGTCACGATGACTTGTAAATTTGTAATAGCACATTTGACAACATTCAAAATGTTCCCTCTCCTCAATTTTACTCACAAGGTTTGGGTCAACTCATGGTATGGTTTTCAGGCACTTGTCCATGGTGCTTACACACTGGAATCATCTCACCTGTCCATTATTACTTCCTTCACAAATCAACAATAGTCAGATTTGAACCTGGGTCTCATGATCTGAACACTAACATTCTAACCACTCAGCATTGTGCCCATACTGTCATCAGCTTTATTTTGTATCCAAGAATTTAATTTCTTCTTTGAGTATATAGGTAAACATTGGTTGGGTTTATATTTAAGTCTATAGGTAAACAGAGGTCAGGTTTATACTTGAGTCCATAGGTAAATATTAATTATGTTTATACTTGAGTCTATGGGTAAACATGAGTCAGGCTTATACTTGAGTCTATAGGTAAACATTGCTCAGGCTTTCTTTTCTAATCACTTCCTTTATGATGTCATTGATGACTAAGTAGACCAATTCTTGTATGGAAGAGCTGATGGCATTAACTCCATAGTAATGCTGGTGGAGAATGAAGTTGTTTTTGTTTCTTCTGTTTCTCTTCTGCTGCCTTTGAAGTTTTTAGTTGTGATGGTGATGGAATGCCACCAGTTGGCATGGTCTTGTGCTTGTGTTTCAAATGATTTAGGCATTCAGTGGCTTTCGGTATTGTTTTGAGTTGGCCCTTGTATCTTCGAATAGGGCAACTCTGCTCTTTTCCCTGAAATGGGCTCATTGAAAAAGACTTAATGTGGAAACATTGACTCTTCTATTCTTACTATATGTCCTGACCTTCGAAGATGGTATTTAATGATCAACAATTTGGTGATTTGACCGTTGGCTTTTTCCAGGACTTTGTCATTGGTCACATATTAATTCCATATGATGTTTCACAATCATATAGCAAAGTTGAAATAAGAGTTGCATTATAGACCATAATAATATATATATATATATATATATATGAAGAAATATAGTCTTAAGATGTGCTATATTTAAGTGAACATAGAAGTCAACACTAAGTGTTGACTTCTATGTTCACTTTTATATTTAAATATATATATATTCAAATATATATATATATGTGTGTGTGTATATAAAGACTTAGTAGATGTGTTTCATTTTCTGATGGACTAAAGAAGGTTCATTGTTGAGTATTGCATTCATGTTGCAATGATGTCAGCTATACTAGTCTCCCCTTTAAGCTACTCAACTATAATGGTCAAACCTCACACCAGTAGTAGTCAAATTGCACTGAAGAAAGCTTCACTACAAGCTTAAAAAAATGTTTGTTTTTCTTTACACTCATAAAATCATTTTAACTTGAATTTACATTTTTGGTCTTGTTTCTGCATTTCAAAATATTTCTTCATTTAGGGAAAAAAAAAAGCAATGTTCACATTTGTCACTTTTATCTTTTAATTAAAAATGTACCCAGTATTTTTGTCACATTCAGTATGCTTGCAAACACATTTTAATTAAGACTGTTACTGATAACAACTGTAAGTCATTAGTCATTTTATAAATATAATATGATTTTTCTTCATTTCTTTTCATTTGTATTTTTGTATGTTTTTATGCATTTTTTCTTTTTAAATAATCAATCATTTCTCTTGTGTTCCTTGTTTCTCGTCTTTTTCTTTAGAATATTTTCCTTTCTCTATGTAAATATTTCCCATGTTTATACTTGAGTTTATAGGTAAACATTGATGTTCTATTCTTGAGAATACAGGTAAACATTGATCAGGTTTATAATTACATCTATACATAAACATTGGCTGGGTTTATACCTTACATCTATAAGTAAATATTGGCACATTTATACTTAAGTCTATGGGTAAACATTTGGCTGGACTATATTTGTGTCTATGTATAAACTCTGTTGGGTTTATATTTGACTCTATGGGTAAATATTGGTAAGTCTATATTTGAATCTATAGTTAAACACTGGTTGGGTTTATATTTAAGTCTATTGGTAAACATAGGTCAGGTTTATACTTGAGTCCATAGATAAATATTAATCATGTTTATAGTTGAGTCTATGGGTAAACATTGGTAGGTTCATATCTGAGTCTATGGGTAATAATTGGTTGGGTTTATATTTGAGTCTATGGATAAACACTGGTTGAGTTTATATTTGAGTCTATAGGTAAATATTGGTAAGTCCATATTTAAGTCTATATGTAAACCCTGGTCAGGTTTATATTGAAGTCTATAGGTAAACAGAGGTCAGGTTTATACTTGAGTTCATAGTTAAATATTTATCATGTTTATACTTGAGTCTATTTGTAAACATTAGTCAGGTTTATACTTGAGACTATATGTAAACATTGGTAGGTCCATATTTGAGCCTATAGGTAATAATTGGTTGGGTTTATATTTAAGTCTATGGTTGAGTTTATACTTGAGTCAATAGTTAAACATTGAACATGTTTATATTTTAGTTTATATTTAAGCAATGATCAGGTTTATATTTGATTCCATCAGTAAACATTGATCAGGTTTATACTTGAGTCTATAGGTAAGAAATAATTGGGTTCATATTGGAGTCTATGGATTAACATTGATCGATTTTCTATCAGATTTATACTTGAAACTATTTGTAAATATTTGTCAAGTTTATACTTGAAACTGCAAGTTGTTATAATCATCTTAAATAGATGCAACTGGCAGGTTGTATGCACTTCTGACAAGGCATATCTAAATTGGACAGCAATTGTTAGTCTTTTAAAATATAGATTATAGATGAAAGACTGCAGCATATTTCTGAAGTTCTTTGAATTGCTTGATGAACAAAAGAAAATTATGAATTCTCATCTTGCCAAAGAAAGATTTTAATATTTGGATTTTTTTTTTTTAAATATTCATCAAATGAACAGCCCAAGTACCAGTTAAGGTACCGAGTTAAAAAATGAGGTTGCTGTATAGATATAGGGGGAGAATTAACTTCAGATTTGGAGGATAGATATGATGGGTAATATACTTGAAAAGATTAAAATTCTTCTCAGGAATTTGTAGTGTCTCTTAAAAAAAGCTGTCCAAACAAAACTTCTTCCTTACCAATGGAATACAAAGGGAATGAGAATGGTTCAATCCTGTGTATATGGTATGGTGAGTCTTAGTTGTGAAGGTCGGGAGTAGGGAATGTCATTTTTGAGAATATTTACCATAGAATTAAAGACAGATTAGTTAGAGGCTTGCCATATTGTCTCTGTGGGTGTGGGGTTATGGGTCAGAAAATAATTTTTTTTAAGTATTTCACCCTAAGCAAGGCGGGTGTGCCACTAGCATGTATGGCGTTACAGAGGATAGAGAACAAGAGTAAAGAGGCATGTTTGGGGAGAGGATACAGAGAAGGACGGGGAACAAGATCAAGGTATCAGAAGATGTCGATTGACATTACACTTGTTTATTTGAAGATTATAGTTATCAGGGAAGCAAGTAAGAGAAAGAGAATTCTACGGACGGGAATTGCGAAAGAAGAAGCTGTTTGAGTAGAAGAGATGGTTACATTTAACCATTTTGACAGACAAAGTGTGGGACTGATTGCCAAACTAGTAGTTTGCTTAAATTTATGCAGTCTGGGAACCAATGAAAGCAACTCATCGAAACAGTTGCCATTAAAATACTTATACAAGAAACAGAGGAAGCCACGGTACGTCTGTGCGAAAGTGACTGTAGACTAGATGCCATATCAGGAACTATTTATCACTAACAAGGCCATGAACTCCATCAAGACTAGAAAGAGTGTGTAGTGCCTTAATAAACATATTTTCAGCAGCTTAGTGGGTATAAAAACAGGCGAACCATTAACTAACACTCTTTTCCTGCTTTTCCTCCTTTTGAAGTGTGGGCCATGAACTTTTGACACCAGAGCCCCGAAAAGGCTGTAGATGCTTCACAAATAAATGCACCTACAGAGGCAAGTAACACTCAGATACATTCATTAACAATTTTTGTTGTTTATTCAATTTATTTCTAGGTAAAGAAACTCATAAACTTTCCTTTTGTTATTTCTGCTAAATGAATGTTGCAAATAATTGGTCTGTTATTTTGTGCAATTAATTTGTGTAAAATATTCTCATAGAAATGTTATACATTATTTATAGAAGCAGCCAACACACTAAAAGAGGATTGCTCTAGCCTGGATATGGCAGCAACACAGCATCTTTTAACTGATCTGACTCTGGTAATGTAAAAAATAAAAATAAAACAAGGAAGGAAAGAGAAAGAATGCTTGAAGAATATAGAGGGTGCTCATTTGCCAAATATGCAAGATGAAGGCATTTCCTTTAAATCCATAGATAATTCTGTTTTATTTCATGTTTTTTTTTAACTAAATCATTGAATAGCACCTTTCATTGGTTGACAATGATAGAAATAAGGAAACTAAACTATGGAGATAAAAAAAATAATCAGTATAACTTTAAGGTAGAATCCCCAAAATCTTTCAATTCTTTTTCCTTTAAGATACTGCAATATGGTTGAAAAAGTAATTCATTGATATTTATATTTGTCATTTGTCCTTTGAAGGCAACATGAGAAGACCATGTAGTACAACAAAACTGAGGTTCAGCTTTCAGTTAAATCTATTTAAGCATATCATTGGCAAAAGCATTTCTTTTCTTTTTTTTCTCTTTAGAAGAAGGAATAAAAAATGCAAGTATCAATCAATTTGTCCAGGCTATCTGTTCCCATCAGCTGTACAACATTTTGTACAAGTTTAAGGAAGAGCTATATATGCAAATGCACTTTCTAGGCGCACAATTGCACAAATAAATGCTGAGAGGACAATACAGATGTACATTCATATCCAACTTATATATATATATATATACATGCTAAATTGATATCACACCAGTGTTACACAAGTGCACAGCACAATTGTAGTTTTAAGCCCAAGCTGAGAAACATGTTCTGTGCTATATTTTTATTCACTTTCATATATATATATATATATATATATATATTTACATACATACATACATATATATATATATATATTTACATATATATCTATAAAAGTGCATAAAAATTTATATACATATGTATATATATATGTATATATATATATATATATATATATATATATATATATATATATATATATGTGTGTGTGTATATATATATATATATATATATATATATATGTGTGTGTGTGTGTGTGTGTGCGTATATATGGGAAAATTTTATATAAATTCTTAGATATCAAGAACATTTTTAGGAAAAAATAACTATGACAAAGTCAAAAAACTTTTTTGATGTGATGTGTTTCATTTTTATACTGAATATATATTTTGGGTATTTTATTTAGATACCTGCATTTGATAAATAGGGCATCTATTTCAAACATGGATATCCACTAAAAATAATGATTGTAGCAAAAATAACAATCATAATAAAAATATATTCAAGCATGTTTGATTAAATAATTTAGACATATTATGTCTATTTATTTTAATTTAATCGTTTCAAGTCCATGAGTTAATGTCGTGGTGGCTGTAGAAAATTGATTAAGAAAAATTCTAAAATTGACTTTCAAATAATTTTTATTTTCCCAAATACTTACAGTGTTTCAAATTTGAAATTTTTTTCCTAGGTATGCAAGGGAGGTAACTTTTGTAATTTTTTAATTAATATATTTTAATTTAGTATTTTTATATAAAACTTTGCTTCTACAAATATTAAGAAGTTTGTTGCTATACTCATAGTTGATTTTATTTCAAATATGGATATCTACTAAAAATAACAATTGTAATAAAAATTTCAGATTAAAAATAAATCAATACCGTATTTGACACATATAAGGTGCACGGATGTATAGATATATATATACATGTATAGATATATTTATTTCAAATATGGATATCTACTAAAAATAACAATTGTAATAAAAATTTCAGATTAAAAATAAATCAATACCGTATTTGACACATATAAGGTACACGGATGTATAAGACGCTGCCCAATTTCAGCAGAGCAAATCAAGAAAAATTAGTAATTAGTAAAATTAGTAAAATTATTAGGCTATATTTATGAGGTATTATTTTGGTTAAACAGGACATGATTACAATTAAACGAAAAATAATAGGAAAAAAGAACATGAGCCTATAAAAAATTTATTATATCCAAAGATAAGAAAACAAAATAAAAATCAAGCAATTATTACAATTGAGCAAAACAGTACAGTTACCATTAAAATTCAGTCAAAAATGTTCCTTTATGTGATCTGTGAAACCTTTGTCTTGTAAACGTCTTAGTGGAATAATTAATATATAAAAATGCAACCAGAAGTTACTGATGAAACAAATATATTTTACAAATGTATAATTTGAATTTATTGCGTATAATTTTAGTGAAACAAAGTACTAATATTAAACGTGATGAAATTAATATAATGAATATTATCAATGATAACACTTTTAATCTGCATAATAACCTTTTAAATAATGACAATAGGTATATGACAGTTACTCTAAAGTCTAAGCTAATAGGAGTTGCCAGGTAGATAATTTTGGTCGACTATCACGAATTGTAAACCCATATATGGCATATAAGATGCAGTGGAATTTTAAAAGATATTTTTACTAAAAAAAAGTGTGACTTATATGCTGTCAAATATAGTACTTTTCTAAATATATTGATAAAAAAAAAAGATATAGTAAAAATACTCATTCAATCTGATTTTAAAATGGGCATGAGATTTCTGACAGGGATTATTTTAGTGTAATTATTGTAAGTGTAAGGTCATGGTCAGGCATTGCCATCCACGTGTTCCATTGCTCTTTAATGTTTAAGTCTAAGCTAATAGGAGTTGCCAGGTAGCTAATTTTGGCCGACCATCATGAATTTTAAACCTATGTAGAGCATACAAGATGCAAGGGAATTTTAAAAATATTTTTGGTAAAAAAAATTGCTCCTTATAAGCTATAAAATATGGTAACTCTTTAGAAATTGCTTTGTTCACATACATTTCTATTACAAACTCAAGAAGATATGGTCTTTCAATATTTGTCCTTTTCGTCATTTTTGTTTTCTTCACTTTACACACACTCCTTAACCTTTTCTCTCTTTTTTCTTTTATTTCTTTTTGTTTTTTTTGTCCTTTTTGTTTTCTTCACTTTACACACACTCCTTAACCTTTTCTCTATTTTTTCTTTTAACTCTTTTTTTTTTTACAATTGTTGCCATTTGGCCTCCAGCTTTTCTAGACAGGTATCTATTTTTTATTTTTGATCACTCTAGTATTTTCTTGAGTTAGGAAAATTGTACGTCATTTTTTACATAAATAATTAATTTTAAGTAATACGTGATCATATTTAAACGGAACGCTGATCTTATATAAAAATTTCAGTTATCTGTTTGGATTAGTTGTACTCTTATGTCCATCGTCTTTTCATGTTGAATTTTTATATGTTCTAATGTTAATTATGTTTAAATGAAAATGTCCTGAAGATGGTCTAAAATAGACCGAAATGTCCGACGTTGACTTTATATTAACATTAATACAGCATAATTGCATATTAAGATTTTTGTTTGTTTTTTTCTGTAAATTTTTCTTCATACTGTCGGATCTATATCCATATATTTGCTTACATATCTTCCCTTTATATATATATATATATATATATATATATATATATATATATGTGTGTGTATGTATGTATATTTAATATGTGCTAATGCCCTTGGGAAAGATATGAATCCTCTACTCCCCTAGTTATGGGTAAATAGCAGGACAGACTGGGTTCTATAGCCATGGATGGCAACTGGTCTAAGAGGACAACTTTGAATTCAAAACCTGAGGAGGGTCGGTTGGAGACATTTTGCATCCCCCGGTGTAACCAGTTTCTGGCTCTTCAAAAAGTGTGGTTGGTTCTGCACAAAACCTTCACCAATATAATCAAATCATATGTGCTGGTATCTGACTGTCCATTCCTAGGAACTGAGCTGCTTGACCCTCATATGTTGAATACAACAGTAGAGTCCACCACACACACATATATATATATATATATATATATATATATATGAAGAAATATAGTTTTAAGGTGTGCTATATTTATGGGATAAAGTGCTCAATATCAGAGATAGTGTGTATGTAAATATGAATATAAAAGTGAACATTGAAGTCAACACTCAGAGGCGACAGGCTGTTTCATGCTGGACGCAATCATCAGGCCGCCTGACAATTGCATCCAGCATGAAACAACCTGTATGTATATATATCCGATGTCAAGCCACACTGATGAGCTGTGATACAGTGAAACTGTCTGTGGATGACTATATATATATATATATATATATATATATATATTGTCATCTTTGATAATGGCTTATGTAAGCCGAAAGCTTAGATTGGATTAAAAATATGGATCAATATTGTGATTTTCTTTCTTTGTTTAATGATAATGTTATTAAGCATATCAGACGTTATGAAAAGAATTTATATAAAATAAATGGACAACACTTGTCTATATTATTTAATGTAACATGTATGAATATACAGGGTGTAACAGCAAAATTGTTGAAATTATGTAACTGCAAAATTGTTCAATTGTTAGATTAAGCTAAGCACCATTGTATCTTAGAAATGATTTAAGACATCTTACTGGAATTCTCCAATGTTTTTATAACATTATTGGACTATACTTTGAACAATAAGAAAGTATTTAGCTCTCAGTTGAAATAATTATCCTTCTTCCTGTTGTGACCTCCTAATCCAGCTTTCCTCTTTTTTAAACTTATTCACCATTCTCTTGATGGAAACCAGAGTATGAATGTTGGTACCATTACTGAAGGCCTGAATGATCTTTTTCCTCTCACCATTGCTCAGTTGGGAAGACAGTGGGTCTGACACAACAAAACAATTTTAATCTGTTTTATTTCCAGCTAAACAACTCAAAGGGTTTTTCTAGTGATTCTTGCAACAAATGGTGTCAAGATGGCTTATCTGAAAACCTGGAAAAAAGAAATTCAATTAGTTTGGTGTTTTTCAGATGTTAAGCATTATGTGGTCTGGACAATTATCCTATGCTGTTAAACAATTCAGACAATTTTACTGTTACACACAGTATATAAAGTAATCATTATTGAAATCCTTGTTTATTTATGAATGCATATTATGTGAAATTGTCCAGCTGATTAATGCATCTACCTGCATACTAATTTATCACAGTCATCCAGTCTTTCTCTAAGGTCATGACCTAGTCTTCATTACTCGCTTGTGTAGCTGTTGGATTTGGTCCAGTCAACCATATACCAGAGAGATTGTACGATGCAACATTATTATTAATTTCTATCCTGCAGCCACCAAATATCACCATGGGCTTCTTCCAGTAGATATCAATTCTATGATGCTATTAACATTACTAGTGACACCCAGTGCGACTGCATAATTTGTTCATGCACATCAAGAGACAGTGAAAGGGTTCCTTTTCCTATGTCATTAAACTCAGGCCTGAAACAGTTTGGGTAATCAACTGTTGTTAGGTTCATATGTCACTGCATCCATGATTAATAAGCTAACACCATCTGAAGAATAACAGATACGTGTTTAAAATCAATCATAGGTGTGTGTATCTATCTATCTAGCTATCTATTTATCTATCTATGTGAAAAATATATAGAAAATAGAAAAGAACTCCTTAGGTAAATAATCCAAAGTTCTTTAGTATTTTTGTTATTATTTTTAAAAAATAGTGCTTGATACAAAAGTACAGCATAAATATAATTATTTATTTAAAAATATGATTCCAACACACTACATAAGACTTCTCATGTTTCAAAACAAGAGCCAAAAACTACAATATAATTATTTGAATTAAATTGAATTAAAGTACTGAGCTCTGTTCCATCTTCAAGCAAAATTTTTTTTGGAATAACGTATTTCTGAAATTTACGCGTTTTATAAGCAAATAAGTTATTCCAAAAAAAAAAAATTTCGCTTGAAGATGGAACAGAGATTAGTACTTTAATTCAATTTAATTCAAATAATTATATTGAAGTTTTCAGCTCTTGTTTTGAAACATGAGAACTCTTATGTAGCGTGTTAGAATCATATTTTTAAATAAATAATTATATCTATCTCTATATATATAGAATAAAAAGAACGAACAGTCAGATTTATAATTCAGAGTTCTTTAGCATTTATTTTTAAAAAACAGTGCTTGATACACAGAAGAACAAAATATTATAATTATTATTTAAAACTATGTATTCATCCCAACACAGAAATTACCATGTTTTGAAACCAAGACCTAAATCTTAAATTAAACTTGAAATTTAAAGTTTAGTTTCATCTTCAAGCAATGCTGAATAACTTTTGAAAAAAATGATTTATTCTTTTTATATAAGCTAAATTATTGTATAGTTTAAGTTGGTGGGGGAAAGAGAATTTAAAATTTTTTTAAGGTGTGTTTGCTTCTTTAATGAATGAGGATACAAGTCTAATTTACAGTGACAAAGTAAGTATTGATTAAGGATAGATGTGTGTTCAAAATTTCTGTCTGTTGATACTAGCTTCCTTATATGAGAACGTGATAGTATTTATTTAGGATGTGCTACAATTCAATTGGCATTTTTATCTATTCTTTTGATTTATTTTCTTATTTTATAAAATACATTGAGATTTTCTTAAAGGTGCTTTCCAATATGATTGTCCTATTTTCTTTATATTTATATTTTAATTTATAAAGTTCTAAAATACTTCATTTATTATATTTAGTTTTAAACTATATACAGTATTGTAAAATTAAAATATTAGAATTTAATTACACATTTTTAAAATGCATTTTTAAACTATTTTATTTATGATCAAATAATAGATATATAATTATGCAAATTATTTATATTATTAATTATTTTTGAAGGAAAATATAATACAATGTCTACAAAAAACTGTAATTTCATTCCTTTGAGTTAATAAATCTTTATTTTTCAGAAACTTAATTATATATAACTTTTCATGTAAGTACAAAGGACATGGCTCATTTAAAGATCTACATGTTATTGTTTTTTTATTAGTTTTCATTTTACTGTGCGTGTTTTTTTAGTTTCTGTTAAGTGCCAAAAAAAATTTAGACAGGGATGTTTTGTAGTGATACTTAGTATTATTGAAGGAAGTCAGATGTTGGCTCAAACTAAATTAAAATTCATTTTTAGTGGATCCAATATAGAATTTTTCAGTATTAGGATTCTCAATAGATGAGATAGTGCAGTGATAAACTACAGATTCTGTGAGACATTTATTGTTCAAAGAACAATTTTCAGGATTCCTACAATTACATAATTTTTCTTTACTATTGTTTATTCCTATTTCAGGATCACTATTTCTTTGATTCTGGCTAAAGTATTTATTTAAAGTTTTATTATTACATTTTTATAATTTTTTCTAAATTTTCAGTACAACTATAACTTAATTTTAGTGTATTTTTATTAAAACATTTTCGTAAGTGTATTATTTCTTGGAGAATGTTTTTCAGTTAAAGCAAGAAATTTATGTCCTAACTTACTACTAACAATTTGCTTGAATGGGGATGTGTACCAAATGATTTTTCTATTTCTATTTCTTCTAGGGTTTCTATCATCATTTTTTATATAATTAATGTTAGGGCATTTATAGTCAATATTCTTTAAAGCTTTATTATAAAAATTGCTGTTTTCATAGAATATATTTTCATTTGCAGAATTTATACATATTCATTTTTCAATAGAAGAAGGTATAGATGGTGTATGATTAAACTTAGTATTAGGTTTTTTATTAGGCTGGCATCTATTATTCATTAAGTTTAAAGTTATATCAAGGAAGTTTACCGTTTCTTAATTTTGTATTAACAGTAACTTTCAAATTTAGGAATTTAAACACTATGTATTAGTTTTCTAATTTTATCAATTTTAAAGTTTGTATTACGATGAATACATATTTTAAATTATAATTATAATATATATATATATATATATATATATATATATTATTATATACAATTATTTTTAATATATTTTATTGTTATACGTTATTTATATAGAAACAACTATTTAAGTAAAATGCTCTGTTTATAATAAATAGTATTAACAACATTTACCAGCCTGAACATCCGAACAATTTTCTTTGAAAATATGTGTCTTCTGACAGAAATCAAACCTGTATCCTACATGGGACTATCATATAGCCTGACATGCTATACTGGTTCATCTACAGAGTTAGCAAGGTCAATTTTACTGCTTTTAAACTACAATTTTCCATGATTTCCCTCAAACGATCATATCTGCTCAAAGCGTATCTAAAGGTAAACAAATGATGTTGGAAGATACATATTTTCTCCAAAAATTTCTTGGACATTCAGATGAGTAAATGTTGTTAATACTGTTTATTATGAACATAGCATTTTACTCAAATATTTGTGTCTATATATTAAAAATAATTGTCAGGCTTTGTCCATTTCATATATATATATATATATATATATATATATATATATATATATACTGATTAAGTTCATTTGTCCATTTCATATATATATATATATATATATAGATAAACATAGTGAGCCAGACAAACCTAGGCAGGTTTGTCTGGCTCACTAGGTGTATCTAGGTCTGCTCTACGGTTGTATTGAGTGCTTTTGTTAGTTAGTTTTTCTCATATCAGGGTTTTTCCTTTGGGCTTCAGACCTGCATCTGTGCGATTTTTTGTCGACAGAAGTTCTTGTTTGTAACTCTTTCTTTTTTTAAAACCTTTTTTCCCTCGAGATTGATTTGATTATTAGCAAATCAAAAATTCGAGGGTTTTTCGAAACGAGTCTAGTTATCTATAATTATATGTATATATATATATATATATACACTGATTGAGAATCCTTTATCTGAAATTTGTGGGCCAAGAAATGTTTTGGTTTTCAGACTTTTACAAATTTTGGAATATATGCTATTTAATTTGTATATAGCATCTATAAAATAGGGAAGTGTAGCCATATTAGTCATCTGAGGTCTGAAGTTGAAAGCAGCTGGACTTATTACAAAAATGGATTAGAAACATATACTTTTCACCAATGGTTATCTGATGGTTATCAGTAAGTCTGGTTGTTTTGAATTCAGAGCTTTTCCTTCTACTAGACCAGTTCCCCCTCACAGTAATATGATTGGCTGGTGTCAGCCATAAATACAGACTGATGAGCAGGTACAGGGAGGACACCTATTGGCTACGCCTATTGTTATACTTGGTGATGTAATGAATATGCATACACCTGGGTTCCCCCTCACAATAATATGATTGGTTGGTGTCAGCCATAAATACAGACTGATGTGCAGGTACAGGGAGGACATCTATTGGCTACGCCTATTGTCATACTTGGTGATGTAATGAATATGCATACACCTGGGTTCCCCCTCACAATAATATGATTGGCTGGTGTCAACCATAAATACAGACTGATGTGCAGGTACATGGACTACACCTATTGACAACACCTATTGTCTTTGCCTATTGTCTTCGCCTATTGCCTATGTCTATTGCCTACCACTACGATAAGAACCAGTTGATTACGGTTACCTGCTACATTGTGCTACCTGGTTACAGTAGTCAACAACCACTTTGCTACTTCGAACAAATATATCCCTTTCCGGGACATATCAAAAACCCAAACTGTCCTGTTATTGGTTCAGTTGAATAATATATACTGGGTATAACAGCAAAATTGTCCAAATCAACTAACAACATAATTATCCATCGCACAAAATGTTTAATATCTGAAAACTAAAGCTGTTTCCAGTTTTTCAGATATTTAACAATCTTGACACCATTTTTCACAAGAATCACAGAAAACCGTCATTCAGCTGAACAGAAAGCAGGTTAAAATCATTTTGTGTCAGGTCCAATGTCTTCCCAACTGAGCAATGGTGAGAGGAAAAAATCATTCAAGCGTTCAGTAATGGTATCAACATTCATACTATGGCTTCCATCTTCAAAGTTCATTCAAGAACCATCAAGTGAATGGTGAATAAGTTTTAAAAAGAGGGAACAGTAGAGAGGAAAATTGGATCAGATCGTAACAGGAAGAAGGATCATCATTTTAACTTAGAACTAAAGAGATCAATTAGAAAAGACCCAAAGCAATTCATAAGATATTTGGCACATGAGAGAGGAGTTTCAGCTATGACAGTTCAAAAAAAAACTTGAAAATGGAATCGTACATGAAACCTCTGGGGCACTTAGTTGTAACAGGACAGAAAGTTAGAAGGTTAGAGAGGGCAAAGATCAACTTGAATAAGTTGAAAAATGATCCTGGAATAATATATATATATATATATATATATATATATATATATATATATATATATATATATATATAAAACAAGTATATATTTGTACTTTATTTAAATTCTTCATGAGCTTCCATTCCTTAGCTATGATTAATTAAAGATGAACGTACCATTTTCATTTATGACTGATTTCATCACAATACTTCTTATCGCTTAGAGAGTAATTATACATTCTTGTTGCTCAAAGTAGAGTCCAATAGTGTTATAAAAGCCTTGGATAATTCCAGTAAGATATCTTTAATGATATCTAACATAAAACTGTTCAGGCTAAATCTAACATTTGGACAATTTTGCTATTACACCCAGTGTGTATATATATATATATATATATATATATATATATATATCCACAGACAGCCTGTTTTGCTGTACCACAGCTGATCTGCGGAACTAGGCATCCAATTGATTCAAGCCGGAATTGAAACTCAATTGATTTGGCATCAGTCAGAGACTCTACCCTTAAGCTACTTGCACACACCAGACAAAAGGAATCTTTTAATGTATTATATACATGATGTATATAAATGTT
Organism: Acanthosepion pharaonis; assembly: GCA_903632075.3. Taxonomy (NCBI): domain Eukaryota; kingdom Metazoa; phylum Mollusca; class Cephalopoda; order Sepiida; family Sepiidae; genus Acanthosepion; species Acanthosepion pharaonis. Next base: position 2,630,416 of record CAHIKZ030000180.1, read on the forward strand.
AGATCAGTAGCCAGTGTGCTCAGTTATATATATATTTATATATATTCATGAATTATTCACACAAAAACAAATGCAAAGGTTAATGATTTAATTGGCAAGAAATCCATCGTCGCAAACAATTCAAATAATATACAAAAACCTCTGAACCTGTTATGAATGAAAAGATCCTTGTTTCTATAAATTTCTGCTGCATTAGTTCTTATTTTTACTACAAGCTTTCGTCTGTTCCTACAGACATCTTCAGGTATGGAATAGATGTTGTTCTTAAATCATTAACCTTTGCATTTGTTTTTGTGTGAATAATTCATGAATTTGTAAATTGATTGCACGTTTATCGAAATTTATATATATATATATATATATATGTTGTGTATTTAGGGAGCAATACTTCTTTTTCTTGAATATGACAAGGAAAATTTTATGTTTTTTAATCAGTATCTCTAGTGTTCTTGTAGTGAACGAGATAATCACGTACCCCGGAAAAAAGTTCGTGTTTTGTGTGCGATCTGCCGGGGAGGGATTGCCAAAAAGAAAAGTAGTCAGCAAAACTCTTATAGCGACTTACCTCGTCAACCCAAGCGAAAAAGAAACAAGTTCGTCGCAGGAGTCGCTATAAGAGTGTATTAATATGCAAATTACGGAGCATCCTATCCCGGCTGTCGACGAATGGAAAAAATAGGTTCTGCCAATAAAAGCAGTTGATGTTGTCGACTCGGGAGGAAAAAAATTCGGGCAGTTTTGGCTACGGCGTTCGTGAGTTATTTTCCTGACGTGTTACAAGTGATTCTCTTTCTTTGTGTTGTGAAAGCCACAAATTTGCTTTGAGAACGCTTACCCTTCAAGCTATTTCGGCATTTACTTTGTCTCTCGCAAGATGGCGGAAAGACCGTTCGATATAAAACTGATCCCCGAATTCAGTGGTGATACTAGTGGACAGTCTGTGGTTGAATGGATCGAAAAGGTGGAACTGGTCTGCGAATTATGCGAGATATCGAAGATTGATCGGATTCTTCCTCTGCGATTGAATGGCGGTGCCCTTGCTGTGTATAGGCAGCTGAGTAAAGAACAGAAAAGCGACATTGAGCAAATAAAGCACGCTCTACTAACCGCGTTTGGAACTGACCGGTTCGTGGCCTACGACCAATTCCAGGCACGGCGTCTGCGACCTGGCGAGACAGTAGACGTATATTTGGCAGAATTAAAGAAGCTCGCCGTTCCAATCGCACCGCTTCCTGAAGAATGGATGACATGTGCCTTCGTTTCTGGATTGCCCAGTCATGTTAAGCAGATACTCCGCGCATCATCCAGAATGGAAGACCTGACGCTCAATCAATTGTTGACCAGAGCCCGTGCTGTCATGATCGACGAAAAAGAGGCTGATGAACCAGTGGCCGCGGTTATTCAACCAATTGAAGTCAAAGAAGGTCCGACCCCAGCCATTCGTCACCATGGCGTTGCCACCTGCTATCGGTGCTCTGGGCCGAATCATTTTGCCAGAGACTGCCGCTATCAACGCGAAGAAATGCGCAGCGGGTCGGCGCGAAAGGCACGTCTCGATCTACGATGCTTTCAATGTCAGAAAGTAGGTCATATTGCCTCTAAGTGCCCGGGAAATGGAATGGGGGACGCGACGTCAGCGCCGGTCTCTTCCCGCACCCGAGCATGAAAGTGGCGCTCCCTGTGATTAAGGTACGCATCAATGGAATAACGCGTACCGCTTTAATAGATTCTGGCTGCTCTCGGTCACTCACCAACGGTTCGATTTGCCGACAGTGGAGCAGACAAAAGATGGACGTACTAACGGCTGATGGAAAGGCTCTCAGAAGCCGGGGAGTTGGAAACATCAAACTTAGTATTAACAACGGTGACCCTGTCACAGTCAGTGTGTTGGTCGTGGACAGCGCGTTATTAGGTTTCGATCTGCTCCTTGGGATGGACATTATTAAGGAGCTGGTCGGCGTACGCATTACAGAGGCAGGCGAAGTCAAGTTTTCTGATCCGCCCATCTGTGCTACTTTGAAGATTAACGAGCCCGACTTTAGCGCAGAGTTCGACCAAAGGACGAAGACATGGACAGCATTTTGGAAATGGTCGGAAAATAACCCACCAGAAAAGCTCCAGAACCGAGTGTCAGAATATTCGGTGCCCGAACGCGTCAAGGAAGAATACCAGCGCGAATTGCAGGTGTGGCTGGATAACGGATGGCTGACTCCATATCCCGAGGAAGAGCTTGGTCCTCCAAGAGGCCTCATCCCGTTGATGGCCGTGGTACAAAAAGAACAAGGGAAAGGTGCGCCCTGTACTAGATTAAAGAGAACTGAACGAACATGTAGACACATACACAGCTCATGCTGATGTGTGTGCACAAAAATTGAGAGAATGGCGAACGAAGGGATCCAATGTCTCTGTGATTGACCTTCGAAAGGCCTACTTGCAGGTACGCGTGCACCGGTCACTGTGGCCATTTCAGACAGTGATTCTTAATGGGACGAGGTACTGCTTAACCCGAATGGGATTCGGACTCAATGTGGCGCCGGCCATCATGAAAGCCATCGTGGATGCTGTGCTATCCCAGGATGAGACAATTCGTCAAGCGACGTCAGCCTACATTGACGACATCTACATCAACGAAACCTTAGTACCAGCTTCACAGGTGAGAAAGCATCTTGCTGACTTTGGGCTCGAATGTAAAAACCCAGAACGACTGGAGGATGGTGCTCGGGTGCTCGGCTTGCAGGTCTGGGGGGAGCACAACATGCTGTACTGGAAACGTGGAAGCGAGCTCCCGGACATTCCCAACCACATGACCCGACGCAGCGTGTTTTCGTTATGTGGAAAGCTGGTGGGACATTTTCCCGTGGGCGGGTGGATCCGCATTGCAACTGCATTTATTAAACGTAGGGTGACTGCTGTCACTTCCGGTTGGGATGACACAACCAATGATGCTCCCCTTAGACACATGATAGGGGAAGTCATTACTAGGGTGCGTCAAGACGACCCCGTACGTGGTAAATGGTGCGTTGACGGATGTGAATTTAACGTCTGGGTCGACGCGAGCTCCCTTGCAACAGGAGTGTCTCTTGAAGTAGGTGACACTGTCGTGGAAGATGCGTGTTGGTTGCGTCCCGAGAAGGATACGCAACATATCAACCTGTCAGAATTAGACGCCGTTATCAGGGGAGTCACCGCGGCCCTTCAATGGAATGCAAAGGTGTTGCATTTATTCACGGATTCCGCATGCGTGTATAAGTGGATAGCAGACACTCTTACGGGGAAGGCTAGGATACATACAAAGGCTGCGAGCGAGATGCTCATTCGAAGGAGGCTAGACACACTGGGAAAGTTGGTAAGTGAATACCACTTATCCGTAGACATACAGCTGGTCAGATCACAGCAGAACAAGGCCGATACTTTAACAAGGGTACCCCAAAAATGGCTTGACGCTATTAAGAAAGAGGTAGAGCCGGTAGAACATGTCTGTGTAACATCAACGAGCAACTATAACTCAGATTTACTAAAATCTGTGCATTGCCAAAGCGGACATCCCGGTGTAAAACGGACCTTATATTTCGTGAGGCAGATTGATCCTCCGTATCCAAAGCTGCTGTCAGGGCAGTGGTCAGAGAATGCAAGGAGTGTCAGTCCATCGACCCAGCACCTGTGCAATGGCAAAAGGACAAGTGAGTGTAAGCAAGGTGTGGCACCGTGTTGGAATGGACATCACCCATTATAACGGGCATCACTATTTAACCCTGATTGATTGTGGCCCAACCCGGTTCACTATTTGGCGGCGTCTGCGTCGACAGGATTCCGCAAGCGTCATTGACCACTTGGGGTCATTGTTCTTTGAACGTGGACCTCCGACGGAACTCCTCACTGACAACGACACTGCATTCCGCAGTGAACTATTCAAAGATTTTGTGGCTTCGTGGGGAGTACACCTCAGATTTCGCTGCGCGTATGTCCCATCAGGGAATGGCATAGTCGAGCGATGTCATCGGAGCATCAAAAGAATCGCTGCTAGGAAGCAGTGTTCCATAATGGAGGCGGTGTATTGGTACAATGTTACTCCGAGAGACAATAATGTATCGCCCTCAACTGCGCCAGCCAACATGATTTATCAGTATAAAGTCCGGCTACGAGGCATTGACGCAACGCGTTCAACTGAACGGATAAACGAACGAGCGCCGTATGACTTGGGCGATCGCGTGTGGGTGAAATCTCCACATAGCCGGTGTACAACCCGGTACCGGGTGGGGCATGTCACTGGACTAAGTAACTCGCGTTCTGTGCTGGTTGATGGCATACCAAGACACATAAAGGACTTGCGTCACTATGTAGGTACAGATACGTCAACAAGTGACACTAGCAGTGAGTGCTCAGAAAGTGAACAAATAATTACCATCGGAGGTAGGGATAGCACCCCTTCAGATGGTGAAGACTCTGTGCGTGAGGTTGTCAGATCAGAAGAATCCTCAGAAGAAGAATCTTCAGAACATTCTTCAGATGATGAAGACTCTGCGCATGAGGTTGTCAGATCAGAAGAAACCTCAGAACATAACACACAACCTCCTCCCACAGTTGCCCTGCTCCGGAGAAGCTTAAGAATAAAGAGGCCCGCCCATGAGTGTCACTTATGTGACAGGGGGGAGTGTAGTGAACGAGATAATCACGTACCCCGGAAAAAGTTCGTGTTTTTGTGCGATCTGCCGGGAGGGATTGCCAAAAAGAAAAGTAGTCAGCAAAACTCTTATAGCGACTTACCTCGTCAACCCAAGCGAAAAAGAAACAAGTTCGTCGCAGGAGTCGCTATAAGAGTGTATTAATATGCAAATTACGGAGCATCCTATCCCGGCTGTCGACGAATGGAAAAAATAGGTTCTGCCAATAAAAGCAGTTGGTGTTGTCGACTCGGGAGGAAAAAAATTCGGGCAGTTTTGGCTACGGCGTTCGTGAGTTATTTTCCTGACGTGTTACAAGTGATTCTCTTTCTTTGTGTTGTGAAAGCCACAAATTTGCTTTGAGAACGCTTACCCTTCAGTTCTTACAAGTTCTTATACTCATCTCATGTTGAAACACCAATTCTTGTCCAATCACTGATATTAAACAAAGTTGATTGTAACCCCTTGAGACTACCAGGTGTCGTAAGATTGTATGTGCCATAGTTGTTATGCATAGTAGTTCAGAATGAGAAATTTTAAATACCCTGAAAAAGATATATCAATATATTTTCCCCCAACCATGGGTTAAACAGCAGGATAGACTCGATCTTATAGTCTTGGTTGGCAACCAGTCTACAAAAGAAAGTCACTGCAGGAATTCTTCTGCCATATAAATTGAGAATTGAAAAAGAGACATGATCAAGTGCCAAATTGGATATGGAAAGATGTGTTCTTACAGTTTTTGTCTTTTAGAGAACTAAGAGAATGCAGAAACTATACATAGTAATTATAATGCCAAGAAATTTTGGTCAATTCATCAGCCATTTTTAAAGGGGTTTGCTACTAGTAGCTTTTTCTGTTTTTATTCTATACTGATTTTTTAAAATCATTTCACTCCAAGCAAGATGTTAAAGCCACTAAGACACAAGGTGGGATTGAAAGAAACTGAGAGAACCTTATTGAGTAGAAAGGACATAGGATTTAGAAATACAAAAGATGATGATTGACATTGCCATTAAAATTTTGAAGATCGTAGTTGACAGGAAAGAAAGAAGCCAGAAGACAGTTCCACAGGCAAGAGAAGAAACCATTAAAAGAGAACATACTGTTACATTAAGCAATTTCTGCAAAAAAAATAACGAGACCTAACTGCCAGTCTAGCACTATATTTAAATTCATAAAGCTGTGGCACCAAAGAGGAAATCTCATCAGAACAATCACCATGAAAATATTTTTAAGAAAGGCACAGATAAGCTATGTCTTGAAGATGAGAAAGTGAGTGAAGGCAAGATGCCAAGTCAGGACTCTAGACACATAGAGGAAGCAACATATCAGATGTTGTGGCAGCAGTATTCAATGTATTCGTAAATAATGTATATATATATATATATATATATATATATATATATATATATATATATATATATGCATATATATAACCTGGTGTTCAAGATAATAGTTTATTTAATTTCCAGAGAATGCTATGCTATGAGGCGTCAGTTTCTTTGGAGAATTCCTTGAGAGATCTTATCTACTCTGTATTTCATCAGCCTGTCAGGCAGTCTGAAGACCTGAGGATTTTGATGCTGTCCTTCTGTGATTATTGGTCAGTCTCGGTTAGGTTTGGGACTTGTCAGGGTGAGAAGTGCATTTTGAAGAAATCAGACGATAGTATGTCAGTTTGGAGAAAATAGAAGAGAAATACCAAGAGATAATTTATTAGAAAGGGAAAATTACATACAAGCAGAATATATTTTCTGCGATTAGAACATTGACATAAACAACCTATAAACTATATAACTATATAAATATAACAGAAACAGTATCACGTGAAGACATTCAACAGCAGTAACAACTAAAATGGATAGCACATGTAACTCAAATAGAAAAAAATTACATTATCAAGAAGTTAAATTTCCTCACTACTTCAAGCAAAAGGTTAAGAAGAAAGCCCTCATCAAGGAAAGAATGACAACAGTGGCAAAATGTTTAAAGTAAAAGATAAAATTTCAGTAACTACAGTGTATTTGCTTTTATTTTGGCAAAAAATAAACCCTTTACTATTATCATACAACAGCATCATGTTTTGATTTCATCAATAAAACCACCACCTGCCTTAATTACTGCTTTAAAAATTCTTGGCATTCTTTTCAACAGTTTTTTAAAAAAGTTAGATGGCAGACTTTCCCAAGCATTCTTCAAGCACTGAAAAAAAGCTCACTCTCACTCTTTGGGTATTCTCCTCGAACTCTCCTAACTAATTCATTCCATACTAATTCAGTGGTCAGAAAATTGAGTCATAATTTCCAATTTTTTTTTTTGACTCAAAGTAATTTTGACATCTCAGAGTGTTCTGGATTGTTGTCTTGTTAAATGGGAATTTTTGGGATTGTGCATAAACCAGATGGTATTGTATGGTTTTGCAAAATTGAATGATATTGTTTCTTTTTCATGATTCATCTCCATCACTTTTTCTTGAATATGGCAATCTTTTAAGTCTACTGAGTGGTTAATGGTGAAAACAAAATATAATACTTCTTATACAAAATATTCAGCAATTTATGATCAAAATCCAAATTTGAACTTTTTCGTAGTTAAAGGAGCCTGGAGAGAGGTTGAAAAACAAAAGCAAGTACACTGTTGTTACTGAAATTTTATCATTTAATTTAAAAAAAAAAAATAGAAAAATATCCCATTTTAGTATGATATTTAAAGAAATGTAGGGTGGTCACAGACTTTTTGCTTATAGTGTAATTTCCTGAAAAATTGTTATAAGAAAAAGATTTTATATATTTTCATTCAATGTTAATTGTTCAGTTAATGAAGGCTGAATGTTTGGTGCTTTAGTCTTCTTTGGAAAATAATCGAATTAATGACTTTTACAAACCTACGATTCTCTGACAGCAAACTTCCCTGGTCATTTGAACAGGAGTAGAGGTTTATCCCTTGTCTCTTGTTTGGGTCTGGGTTTCAATTTTCTTCAAAAGTCTAATGTCTTTAATTTTTTTTCTCCTCAATAGGAGTAGATAGGTTCCCCTGTTGTCCAGTTCACACTCTTCCCTGGACTCTTGAACAGGAGTAAAGGTTTATTCCTTATTCTCTGTTTAGGATTGGATTTCTGGTTCTTTCTAAAGTCTACTTAAAATCTAAAATTTTGGATTTCTGAATCCTTCATTCTTTTTCAACCCCTTGAGTCTTAGTGACATTACTGGGATGAGCCAGGGTGGTAGCATCTGTTAGGGTCCCATCTATGGGCAAATAGTTAACTCTAAAACTGGGGTAAAAATGGGTTTTAATACCAGGAATACTTTGTAAAAAATTTGTCGGCATTAAATAACCGATTGAGGTTGATATGCCGAAAAAAATATTACCAGCTATACATTTTTGAGGAAAAAAAATATTACCAGCAATACTCTCTGAAGGAAAAAATTTTACCCGATATAGATTTTTGATAAAACAAAATATTACCAACAATAAAAAATTTGTCAGCATTAAATAACCGATTGAGGTTGATATGCCGTAAAACAAAACAAACCAAACCAAACCACACATTGGCCCTCTACATTGAGTGTGTCTTGTGCCTTGTATTCTTGACTTTCTAAAAGTAAAAAAAAAAAGACCATTCAAACTTGTAAATAATGTCTGTGAATCTCAAATAAAACTATTTGCGTGTGTATACACTGACTGGAGTCCCACTCTGTTAGAATCTGACCACATTCCTACTGATCCTGACTGGCCAGCTGCCAGAGACACGGAAATAGTGTTAACAAGAAGGTCAGGTCAAAGGTGAAAACTCTGCTGTTCACCCCATTTTGGATTAACTGATCTATACGAGCCTTTGAAAGAAATCCTCTGAGTTGATGCTGGCATAAACATCCCCTGGATTTTTTGCCTGTCAGACTTTCAGTTGTAGGGGCCAAAGGCCAAAGTTCAGAGTCTAAATCATGAAATTACTGGTTAGGACAGCGAGCAAGCGCTGTGCCTGGGAAGGGAGTGTGAACAGTGCTTGTTTATGCACAGGTGGAGATGATAGAAGCAGTAAAGTATAAATGCTTTTATATTTGGGAATCTTCTGAAGTACACAATACAGTTTGGAAGTATGTGTTATTCACAAATTGAAATATAACTAAGACCATTTCAGTGCTTGCCACTTAGCTGACGGCAAATTGATCAACATTTCAAATCGAAATTGGAAAACATTTAAAATACATCATTTATTAGAAAATACATACATTTTTGGATTATACACTTTTCCTTTTACTCAGGGGTTGTTGCCAGACTGAAAATCAACAGACATTGCAACACAGATGTTCATTTCAATTTCATCCAAATTGTAGGCTTATATGCGAGCACAGTTTGTCTGTGCTTGCACATAAATTAGTTCAATAACAGACCTAAAAATATTTCTACAAAATTTAAAAAAAATTAAGAACTATTTCTATTTATTACCAAACAATTTCTGAAAAGCTAAATAAAAACGTTCTTATTATCTGTTTTTTAAGGTTTAAAAAAATTTTTTTTTCTTTGTCACTAACTTTATGATTTTATTACTCAGCCCAGGACTGGGATTGTCCAGACTGAATGGAAAAGGAATGTATTAATTGTTACTTAAATACATTCAAAATACACACTCCTGTTCAAACGACAGGGAAGGAGTGTGAACCGGTTGATAAGTAAACCACTCTACTCCTACTGAAGAGAAAAAAAATTATTAAATAAATTTTCCTTGTTTTGCATATTCAATGAAACATGTTTTTATATATATATATATATATATATATATATATATATATATATATATATATATATGTATGTATGTATATATATATATATATATATATATATATATATATATATATATATATACTTGTGTTTCATGCAACCTGTGATGACCTAATTTTGAAACTAATAATAATAAATGGATATATTGTTTGGTCAAAAGGTGAAGTCGGGGCCAGCAGTATATATGGTAATTTTATATCTTGTGTATAAAGTAACCCCCTTAACATTAGCTTCAAAATTAGGTCTCTATATGGTATTTATATATATATATATATATATATATATATATATATATATATATATATATATATATATATATATATATATATATATATTTATATATATATATATATATATATATATATATATTATATATATATATATATATATATATATATATATATAGGGAAGAGGTTATAGTTCTTCCAAAGAGAGAAAAGTGTATATTTTAAAAAAAAAAGAGAGAAACTGCAAATGTTTTTTTGGCTATCATGTGGATATATATATATATATATATATATATATATATATATATATATATATATATATTATATTTTATTTTCCATAATTTTGTTACACAGGTTTCTGATCTCACAACCTTCTTCAGGCAAAGTGTGGATATTTCCACATATTATTAAAAGAAAGTAATTTTCCTTATGTTTTTTTGATGTCTAAACATTCTTTTTTATATAGTAATAATCCAAATGTCTTTCTTGGACTGGTTGCAAAAGTGTTTTTCTGCTTAAGGTGTAAAAAAGTAATTAGGATTGGGCTGAGAAAGGCCGATGCAGGATGTTTTCATTCTTATCTTTTTATGACCCCTGGATTTTCTGAGGTCCATTTCCATTTTTGTGTATTGTGTTTGCATGTGTGTTTTTGTTAGTATGCGTGTGCATGTGGGTTTTTGTTAGTATGCGTGTGCATGTGGGTTTTTGCTGATCATACAAGATTATGCACATCCCTCCTGAAAATAAGGATTTAAATGTACTGATCTTGCCATATTAGGCGCTTCCCTCACAGAAATGAGGATTTGAGTGTATTGATCATACCAGATTATACACTGCCCTCCTAGAAATGATGATATGAGTGTACTGATCCTCCCAAATTATCTACTGTCCTCACACAAATGAGGACTTCAGTGTACTGATCATACCAGATTATGTGCTCCACTCCCAGAAATTAGTATTTGAGTGTATTGATCATACCAGATTATGTGCTCCGCTTCCAGAAATTAGTATTTGAGTGTATTGATCATACCAGATTATGTGCTCCGCTTCCAGAAATTAGTATTTGAGTGTATTGATCATACCAGATTATGTGCTCCGCTCCCAGAAATTAGTATTTGAGTGTATTGATCATACCAGATTATGTGCTCTGCTCCCAGAAATTAGTATTTGAGTGTATTGATCTTGTCAGATTAAGTGCTTCTCTCACAGAAATGAGGATTTGAGTGTATTGATCATACCAGATTGTGCACTGCCCTCCTAGAAATGATGATATGAATGTGACTGATTCTCCGAAATTATGCACTTTCCTCACAGAAATGAGGATTTGAGTGTACTAATCACACAAGATTATGTACTCCCTTCACAGAAACTGTTTAAAAAAATGTCTGTACCTCGTAGTTAGAGTATATACCACAGGTTGGCTCTGTGGATGTTGACAAATTATTAATATACCTGAGCAAGTGACTACAACAGGGATTAGCTAGGTGTCCTTTCAAACAGATATATTTAAAAATGAACAGCCAACCAATATGATATATATATATATATATATATATGGGAGAATGGGATGAAATATAAAGAAAAAGCAAAAAAAACTAAATGAAATTGGCTAAACTATATATTATATGCTTAAACACATATTAAAAAAAATAATTGCTGTGTCTTCTACCCTTCATGCGCATGGGTACTTACATCAACGTAAATATCACTTTAGCCTGATGACGTTCTAAAGGATGAAATGCATCACGTGAAAAAAAATTTTATGACTTAGTCATTAATTTTCATAACTATAAATATATTTGTTCCTTGGCTTTTACAACATTTCACCATTTCTGGCAGATCTTCTAATATCACGATGTGGAATACCTACTTAGGAGAGGAATGGAGGAAAAAAGAAAAAAAGACTATAAATGAATTCAGCTAGATAAAATATAAAAAAATAAAAATTCTAAAATTCCCAGCACCCCTGTCGTGCACATGTGTTGTCCTACCAATATAATAAATTTAGTCCAATGAAGAATAAAATACGTCACGTAGTAATGGATATTGGCTTGAATTGAGGAATTGGAGAGCCGAGTTCGAATTCCAGTCAAATCCATTACATGGGAAAGGTGTGAATCCTCTTCTTCTCCCTCCAGCTATAGCTAAATAGCAGGACAGACTGGGTTCTATAGCTGTGGATGGCATCTAGTCTAGGAGAAGGAAAACTCTGAATTCAAAACCTGCAGAGGGTCGTTTGGAGATCTTGTGGCACGTAGTGCACCAGGTCTCTGTAATTAGCCCTTCAAAAAGTGTGGATGGTCCTTTTCTGGACATAAAGTGTATAAAAACTGTTCAAATGTGCTTTCGGCTATTCCGTTAGATATTATCAAGGATGATGTCTCTTATATTTAACTAAATATCTAAATTTTTATATGTGTGTCTCCAGTGAGGGGAGCAGTTTTTATACTCTTTATGTCCAAAAAAGAAGACAAATATAGAAATACAAGAAAAATTGAATGAAAAAACTTAATTGAAGTACCTTGTAAGTTGTATTTAATTAAATTTTTATAAAAGAGAGATTGCTGCCCCAAAACTTACATTTTGTATTTTATATGGACTGAAGATTGTGTTCAAGTCAAGCATATTTGATGAAAACTTTTAGTCCACATTTATATATATGTATAATTATTTATTTATTTAAAAATTATAACATAAATATGTTATAAAATCACTACAAAATGGCTATTTTTGTTGTGATTTTATAACATATTTATGTTATAATTTTTAAATAAATAATTATATCTGCACTACTATGTATTGAGCACTCTTTTAAGAATAGTAATTGTTGGTTATCGGAATTTATTCCATATACACCAATCATATACTTGTATGTATATATATATATATATATGTGTGTGTGTGCTGTTGCCGGGTTTTCGGTTTCCTAGGAGCTGATCTGCTTGACCCTCATACATCGACGGGAGAGTTGAGTATATATATATATATATATATATATATATATATATATATATGTATTGTGATTTTTAAATAAATAATTATATCTGCACTACTATGTATTGAGCACTCTTTTAAGAATAGTAATTGTTGGTTATTGGAATTTATTCCATATACACCAATCATATACTTGTATGTATATATATATATATATATATATATATATATATATATATATATATATATATATATATATATGTGTGTGTGCTGTTGCCGGGCTGTCGATTTCCTAGGAGCTGATCTGCTTGACCCTCATACGTCGACGGGAGTATTGAGTATATATATATATATATATATATATATATATATATTTTTACATACAGACAAAAACCACTTGCACACTACAAGGATGCATTCTTGTTTAGATTTAGCAGCATCTGGTTCTCACCAGTCAAGATGCAGCTGCATCGAAACAAGAATGCCTCTTTGTAGTGAGAAAGTATGTTTTATTTTCCTAAGACAGTTTGCACATTGTGGCCATATTCATAGTTTATATTGTTAAGTGTTGGCTTATATATTGTACTTCATATTAGAATTTCAGTGGCATAGCAGATGCTATAAAAGTGCAAAGATTTTTTGCCTCATAAATATATGTATAGATACATATAAAGAAAGAAAAAAAAGAATGAAAATAGAAAGAGATAGGGTGGTTTGGAGACTCTTTGGGAAATGGAAAAACAAATTTCCAACCTGAAATAATAACTTTGGAAAAGCGATATTTTATTGAGCAAACACTCCATTTTGTTAAAATTTACAAAAAAAAAAAAAATATATGCATTTCCAAAAAATGAAAAAAAAGCATATAAAATTTTGTATAAAGAAAAAAAAATGATTTTTGTACATCCATCTTAATTCCAGAAAAAAAACAAAAAATAAATGATTATCTAAACATCACTCAATCAGGCATCAGTCATAAAATTGGCTGTCAGTTAAGGAATTATCTGGGAACTCGAGAACGTGTTGACTTGGAAGACAGAAATTATTGCAAAGTTTCTTAATAATCTTAAAGTATTGAGTTTAATTCAAAGTAACTTGTCAGTTTTTGAGGGTATCTCTCAAGTGATTGGTGGTATTAGATTATTGCAAAAGTTTGCACCCAATTAAAAAATTAAAAACAAAATTTTACATTTTTTTTTTCAGCAATTCATCCCAAGCAAGGCGAGAGTGTCACTAGTACGCAAGGGGCTACAGAGAGTGTAAATAAGGGAAAAGACTGGTTATAGGGGTGGTGAGGAAAGGATAAAAAGAAGAACAGAGTGGGATAAAAAGAAGAATGGGAATCAAGGCAACAGAAGATGTCAACTGACATTACATTTAAATTTTTGAAGATTATAGTTATCAGGAAGCAAGTAAGAGGAAGGGAGTTTCACTGTCAGGAAGTACAAGAGAAGAAGCAGTTGGGGCACCAGAGTAAATAGCTCTTCAGAGCAGATGCCATGAAAATATTTATGAAAAAGACAGAGGGAAGCCATATTATGTTGGTGAGAAAGTGACTAGAGTCAAGTCCACAAGTCATGACTGATCACATTGCATATCTCTCTTTGGAGAACCTTGAGAGGAACAGCAGGGGCACCAGACCTTATATGGCAACAGTATTCCATGCATGGATGAATAGTAGATTTATAGATATGAAGAATGGACTCAGATGAGAAAAACCTTCTGGCATAACAGAGAGAACCAAATTTCCTTGCAGTAGATGCAGCAATTGATAATGTAGTTGTTCCACCTCAGCTCAGTGGAGAATGTGAGACAAAGAAGCCACAGTGAGGCAATCTCATTGAGTTGAGCATCAACCATGCTGATAGGAGGCAGGGACATTTTTCTATGGTGGTTAAATGACAGCAGTTTTATTTTGGATGCATTAAAATTCACAAGCCATTTCCTGCCCTAGTCAATCACAGATTGGAGGTTGTTTTCAATACCAATGGCCAGGTTAACCATTTATTAGTCAAACAGATAGTCTCCATTGTTGTTAACAAATGTCTCCCATTGTTCTTCAAGCTTGTTAATGCCATTTTTGTTTTTTTGTTGGAAGAATGATGTGATTTAGTTTTTGACTGACTGTATAAAGTCAAATTTTTTGTCATTTAAATTTCTTGGTAGAGACAGAAATAAAGAAAAATCTAAAGGAACCAAGCCAGAAGAATATGATGGATCTTGGGGATTTTTGATTTCAACTTTTTAAGCTTCTGCAAGGATAATTTTGCATCATGCAGTCTTGCATTGTTGTGGTGGAAAATGAAACATTTTCCATTTGCAAAAATCAGCCATTTTTCTTGAATAGACACATTGAAATTGGTGAGTTGCTTGCAATACTTCTTTGCAATTATTATATTACTGGCTTAAATAAGCTCAAAGTGAATTATCCCTCTGAAATCACATCAAAAAGGACAGCAACACCTTCATTGGATGCAATCCTTCTTTAACCATAGGTTATATGTTATCATAAATGGTCTATTTTCATAGCCTGTTACAATTCTATCCAAGAACAGCTCCTTTTCCTGGCATAACAGCAATGAAATCACTGCAGAAACACAATCAAGCTTGTTCTGTTTCATTACAGAATGTAGCACTCAAATGTTAAGTTTGGAAATTAACCCAATTCTCTTCAAATGATGAAAGGCAGTTGAGATATTGATTTTCAAACTTTTTACAATCTTTTTCATCAAAATTTTCAGTTTATTCTCTATGATGGCAAGTCAAGCATCTTCATTGATGTTGGAAGTTCTCCCAGAACATGGTTGGTTGTTTAGGTGAAAATAACCCTGTCAAAATCTGCCAAACCACTTTTTACTGTCTGAAGAGCTGGAGTATGATCTAAATAAACCTTCTGAATGTTTTTTGCCACAGTTCTGACACTTACACCTTTCCAAAATTCAAAGAACATAATATGGTGAAAGTGTAACTTTTTATCCTCCATCTTTAAGGTATTCATTTGTGGACAGAACGTCAACATCCAACAAAATTTCACTCATAACCGAAAAATGAAAGGTTTCACACTAGAAATCATCACTAAAACAACACCAGTGTCACATTGCAGTCATTTTATATTATCAATGAAAATCAAGGGCAAACTTTTGCAGTAATCTGATACAAGGGCAGAAAGAATTAATGTGGTATGGTTTTCAAGCACTTTCCAAAGTGCCATATATATATATATATATATATATATATATATATATATATATTGAAATTTACAAAATAACCTAACTTCAAGTTGATAGAAATTAATATTAAAGTCAATGTTTTAAGTGATAAAAATTTATTTAAATTTTTGATTTCTTACTGAATGTTTTTTTTGCAGTCCAAATGCTTATTTCTTTTCAAAATTCACAGAACATAATATGGCAAAAGTGCAACTTTTCATCCTCCATCTTTAAGGCATTCATTTCTGGACAAAATGTCAACGTTCAACAATGTCTGATATGGAAATGAATGATGAAAGGTTTCAAACTTGAACACACCAGAAATTGGCATCAAAATGAACATATATATTAAGTTACAGTCATTTTCTATTAACAATGAAAAGCAGGCACAGACTTTTGCAATGATCTGATATGGGACTCACATCAGCTGATGCCAAGATAAACTTAACACCCAGTGCCCACTGGACAAGCCATGTGCATCAGATGGTTGACCTGAGTGATAACATTCTAGTTGCCAGGTGAGGTCTGCACCTTCACTAGATATCAGTGGCTGCTTTTGACATGTAAACATGTTGTTAGCCAAACTGTATCTAGAACATACACACATGTGACAAGGTTGATATATAAGCACCCACCCAAGAAATAAGAAATAGGGACTCTTTTAGATTCTTATGCGAATATAGAATCCATATAACATATGGGTGATTTGGAATTGTGTTTTTTTTTTTGTTTTTTTTTTAACCGTTTCACCCCAAGCAAGGCTAGAAGCCACTAGGATGCAAGGGGTTACAGAAGATTTGAAGCAAGATCAGATTGGAGTGATAGAGGAAAGGATGAGGAGAAGGGTAGTGGATAGATCAAGGCAACTGGAGATGTCGATTGACATTACATTTGAATAGTTAGAGATTATAGCTCTCAGGGAAACTGGAATAGGGAAGGGA
This sequence comes from Acanthosepion pharaonis, assembly GCA_903632075.3. Classification (NCBI taxonomy): domain Eukaryota; kingdom Metazoa; phylum Mollusca; class Cephalopoda; order Sepiida; family Sepiidae; genus Acanthosepion; species Acanthosepion pharaonis. The sequence goes on from CAHIKZ030000180.1 coordinate 2,647,170, forward strand.
GTTCCACAGGCGAGAGGTACGAGATATGAAGCTATTGGAGTAGAAGAGACGGCTACATTTATTAGTTTTGACAGTGAAAGGGTGAGAGCGGGATGCCAGCCTCATAGGGCGCTTGAATTCATGAAGTCTGGGAACCAGCGAATGCAGCTCCTTGGAGCAATTGCCATGACAGCATTTGTGAAAAAGACAGACAGAGGCAATGGTGCATCTGTGAAAGAGCAACTGTAGACGAGATGCCAGAACAGGGCCAATTATATTGCATATCCGCCTTTGGAGCTTATCAAAAACCCCGAGGCAAACAGATTATTAGTCTGCATATTATAGATTTATACTTTGCAATATTTCTGAAACAGTTTAATCAAAATTAAGTCACTCAGACCTTGTTTAAGTTCTACCAATTGTGCTATCTGGCTGGTGCCACTTACATTTGTAATCAAATTGTTCCATGAAGCAAGGGAATTGACCCCATGTCCAACCTCTGTACTCTGTGAAAGGGTTGGTTTTCCCAGCTCTAATGAGCACCATCTGCTGAGGTGCAGGAATTCAGTTCTTTTTTTCTCCTAGACTGGTTGCCAAACAAGGTTGACAAATCCAGTGTACCTTAGTATTTAACCTATAGCTGAAGTGTTCTGCTAATAGTGACCTTTTAATATGAATATTGAAAGTCCAATAGCTAAGAAAAATAAGAACTTAATTTTTGAATGTTTTTAAATACCATTTATTCTCAGGGTATTTACAGATTTAATTTCTTCACTATCTCTGAACTATGAACATTTTGGGGAGAATCGTGGAGCAGTTTCCCACTGCCATTTCCCCAGTTTTGAATTCATGGACTTTCACATGTTATAACCCTGCACAGTTTAAACCTATCTAAAGAAAAGAAAGATGTAGAGAGCCATAATCTCTTATATCCTGAAGCAACATGACATTTGAAGAGAAGATGTGGGTAATTCAAGACTAAATTTGCCATCTTGAACAACTACTAATTACTACCAAGATGGTGATCCTCCTTGTTGTAACTCAAGTTTAGTCTTGTGTTTACTACATTTTAATTTCAGATAATATGTCGGCTTTAAAGTGGCCATAATGTGTACATTTACTAATGCTATTACTTTCTTGGAGGAATCCCATACTCTCCAATCAATTGCATCTTTATTCCAATGTCCCAAAGAGCATTAATAACAATTTAAAGAAATGCATCATTTGAATTGGTGCCATGAAAGGGTAAATTAGGAAAATTGGTGTTGCTGTAGAAGAATTTTCTGATTTTTCTGATAGAAGTAAAGAGAAAGAGAGAAAGCCAGTGGAACGAATGTTTACGATTTAATGAAAGTGAGTTTTATGCTTTAGTAATCACAAATTATAGGCTGTGTTTTATGGCTTACTTGCTTGACACAGGAGTTGCAATCATGCCATTAGGATGAAATAGGTTTAGTATCATTACATTGGCACTCTTGCTAAAGATGCTGGCTTCATATATATGGTATGGTTTTCAAATAAGGCATTAGTTCAGATTAATGGTTTCTGTCATGGAGTAAGTGGTATGGATATAAGCATTTCTACAGTAAATATTAGTGAAGGAATTGAAAAAAAATGTCTATGAGATAATATCTTAATAGCAGTTTCAATTAATAATTATTTCACAAAGTAAACCTAAGGAATTACTTTAAATGTTTATGAAAAAATACACTGCACCTTGTGGTGATATTCAAACTACGACTGATAACAGAAAACAAAAAGACTAAACCAGACTTACAAGACAACTCACCAGTGCTATAAAGAATGAAAAATTTCAACCTTACCTTTCTTTAGCCCTCAGGGGGTTGCAACTTGCCTTACAAGCTGGAGTTTGTGCCTTGTAATTCTTCATAGTGAAATAGTTCAATATCTGTCTATATTTCTGAGATGAGGTATTATGTACACTATTTACATTATTCGGATTATTGTCCTCATCTTTGCTGCCATATTTATCACTGGCTTGATTCAATATTAGAGCAAAAGTATCTGTCTATATTTCTGAGATGAGGTATTATGTACACTATTTACATTATTCAGATTATTGTCCTCATCTTTGCTGCCATATTTATTACACCTTTTCGGCCCTTCAGTATCTGTCTATATTTCTGAGATGAGGTATTATGTACACTATTTACATTATTCGGATTATTGTCCTCATCTTTGCTGCCATTATTGTCCTTTTCTTTATCTGTCTATATAAGATTTATTACAACATTATTCGGATTATTTCCTCATCTTTGCTGCCATTTATATCCCTGGCTTGATTCAATATTTCAAAAGTATCTGTCTATATTTCTGAGATGAGGTATTATGTACACTATTTACATTATTCGGATTATTGTCCTATCTTTTTCTGCCATATTTATTACAACTTTTCGGCCCTTATTGTCCTATATTTCATCTTTGTACACTATTTACATTATTCGGATTATTTTATCTTTTACATACTTTTCGGCCCTTCAGTATCTGTCTATATTTCTGAGATGAGGTATTATGTACACTATTTACATTATTCGGATTATTGTCCTCATCTTTGCTGCCATATTTATTACAACTTTTCGGCCCTTCAGTATCTGTCTATATTTCTGAGATGAGGTATTATGTACACTATTTACATTATTTGGACTATTGTCCTCATCTTTGCTGCCATATTTATTACAACTTTTTGGCCCTTCAGTATCTGTCTATATTTCTGAGATGTGGTATTATGTACACTATTTACATTATTCAGATTATTGTCCTCATCTTTGCTGCCATATTTATCACTGGCTTGATTCAATATTAGAGCAAAAGTATCTGTCTATATTTCTGAGATGAGGTATTATGTACACTATTTACATTATTTGGACTATTGTCCTCATCTTTGTCGCCATATTTATTACAACATTTTGGCCGTTGTACGCTACAACACTCTAACTACTTGAAGAAGGCCGGAACGTACAGCAGACGAAATGTTGCAATAAATATTGTGACAAAAATGAGGGCAATAGTCCGAATAATGTAAATAGTGTGATAATTCAACTATCAAAAACAGTTTTACTGTAGAGGGGAAATCCTTATGGCTGCAGGAAATAACAGAATGAATAGAAATGCAGCAAGCAGTGAGCAAGCCAAAAGCGAAAATTGATTTCTTTTTTTCTTAGCTATTTGACTTTCAATATTCATATTAAAAGGTCAGTATTAGCAGAACACTTCAGCTATAGGTTAAATACTAAGGTACACTGAATTTGTCAACCTTGGTTGGCAACCAGTCTAGGAGAAGGAAAACTCTGAATTCCCACACCTGGGCAGATGGAGCTCATTAGTGCTGGGACATTGGCAGAAAAACCAACAATCCTACAGAGTACAGAGGTTGGAAAAGGAGATTTTCTTGGACTGAATTGTAATAGGCAATGAAAAATGGATCGTCTATGATAACATTCGACATATAACCTGTGGTTAAAGCAGGATTGCATCCAATGAAGGTGTTGCTGTCCTTTTTAGTGTGATTTCAGAGGGATTAAACCAGTAAAACAATAATTGCAAAGAAGTATTGCAACCAACTCACCAATTTCACTGTGTCTATTCAAGAAAAATGGCTGATTTTTGCAAATGGAAAAGGTTTCATTTTCCACCACAACAATGCAAGACTGCATGCTGCAAAATTATTCTTGCAGAAGCTTAAAAAGTTGAAATCAGAAATCCTCCAAGACCAATCATATTCTTCTGACTTGGTTCCTTTAGATTTTTCTTTATCTCTGATAAGAAATTTGAATGACAAAAAATTTGACTTTGTACAGTGAGTCAAAAACTACCTTACAACATTCTTCCAAAAAAAAAAAAAAATCAGAATGAACAGAAATGTAGAAAGGAGTGAGCAAGCCAAAAGCAAGCAAAAAAATAGCCTGAAAATATACACAGACATGACAGAATTGAATAGACACCAAGATAAATTTTATTTCTGATTTTTTTTTTAATAACCAAGATAAATTAACTTTGATTAAAATTGCAGATAACAATACTGGAACATGCCACGAACCAAAGGAGCATCAGACCCCCTCCGAATTTCAGCGACGACGTATCATGGGCCAACATGAAGGTGGTCTTATTCAAAGAAAAATGTCTGCAAATCTTTCAATACTCCTTTCTACTGTTAATAGGGTGATTGTACAATTCACCAGAGAGGGCATGAAGTGCACAAAACCTCATCCAGGCTGCCCTGGGCCCTCTGAAAGACCCATGCGTCTTGTCAAAAGAAATGTTGAACAGGATCCACGTTGCAAGGCCTCTGACATAGCAACACAAGTTGATGCCAGCCCCAGAACAGCTGTCAGGTATCTTCACAAGCTGGGCTACTATGGCGGAGCTGCGAGAAGAAAACCACTTCTCTGTCCAGCCAATATCAAACGCAGAAAGGATTGGGCTCATGAGATGGTGGAGAGACCTGTGACCTTTTGGACCACTGTCATTTTCTCTGATGAGTCAAGATTCGCATTATTTTCCGACAGTGGAAGAGTATAGGTATGGAGACTCTGTTGTCAAGAGTTTGATTTCAAAAGATTGCAGCCAATGGTGAAACATGGGGGCCTTTCAGTAATGGTATTGGGTGCAATTTGAAGTGATGATTGCTCAGAGCTTGTAGAGTGTGAAGGAAACATTAATTCAACCAAATATGTTTCTATATTAAAGAAAGGGCTCCTTCCAATATTCTCAAGTAGTAGAATGAGCAAAGTTGACTCCCTATTTATGGAAGATGGAACTCCATGTCACACTGCTCAAGCAATGCATCATTGGTTGAGACAAAATGGGATCAATAAACTTCCATGGCCAAGTCAGTCCCCGGATATTAACCCTATTGAACACCTTTGGGGCATATTAGATCGAAAACTTCGCATAAAGAACAGGAAGCCATCTTCTAAGACCAAACTTTTAGGATTATTGCGTCAAACATGGCAAGAAATCCCTCAAGATGATATTCGTGAACTCATCGCTAGCATGCCTGGAAGGGTCCTTGCATTAAAAAAAGCAAAAGGGATGTAAACCAAGTATTAGTTATTAAATTTATGACCATTTATAATTACTACATTTGTATAAATTACTTGTTTAATAAAATAAACGGTTTCTGTGAGTGTCTATTCAATTCTGTCATGTCTGTGTAGAATATTTACAAACATAATATAGATTCAACCACTAGTCACATGCTAAGGACTGATGGTGATTGGTTTATGTAAGATATAAAGAGTTGGAAGAATCACTAGGTGCCTTAACAAAGGGGATATTTTGGACATCATTTTATTATTCTGCGTGATTTACCAAGGTTATGATCTTAAATTTTAAATCCTAAAATATACATATTTTTATGTTAAGTATATATTTATTTTATATTTTCATGTTCATTTTTTATTTTGGGGAGAATATGATATTCATACTCATTAGATTAAAATCATGTTCTTATCAATGGAATCGTGTATATATATATATATATATATATATATATATATATATATATATATATATATATATCATCAGATATGAGATAAGAACAAATAAAGTATAATTCCACTGTTCTGTTTTAATTTTGTTTATGTTATTTGCTTTTGAAATTTAAAAAGTAATCATTTATTCACCAGTTATTTACCATTATTTGAGGAGGTACAACTCTTTTGTGCTGAAACATGAAAGCTATTGTGTAGCCATTAAAAGCAACAAAAGTGAGTACATCCCTAAGAAACTACACCCCTAAATGTCTAAATTGAGTACTGCTTTTCATTTTACCTCCAAAATGTCATGTGACTCATTAGTGTAACTATGCCCATGTGTTCATGGGGAGCAGGTGTATTCAAATTTGTAGTGCAGCTCTAACACTCTCTCTTACCGGTCACTGAAAGTTCCAACATGGCACCACATGGCAAAGAACTCTCTGAGGATCTTAAAAACGTATTGTTGCACTACATAAAAGATGGCCAAGGCTACAAGAAGATTGCCAACACCCTGAAACTGAGCTGCAGCACAGTGGCTAAGATCATCCAGCATTTTAAAAGAGCAGGGTCCACTCAGAACAGGCCTCGGGTAGGTCGTCCAAAGAAGCTGAGCACACGTGCTGAGCGTCACATCCAAATGCTTTCTTTGAAAGATCGGTGTAGGAGTGCTGTTAGCATTGCTGCAGAGATTAAAGAGATTGGGATTCAGCCTGTTAGTGTTCAGACCATATGCTGCACACTACATCAAATTGGTGTGCGTGGCTGTCACCCCAGGAGGAAGATTCTCCTGAAGGCAATACACAAGAAAGCCTGCAAACAGTTTGCTGAAGACATGTCAACAAAGCCCATAGATTACTGGAACCATTTCCTATGGTCTGATGAGACAAAATTTAATTTGTTTGGTTCTGATGGCCTTAAGCATGTGTGGCGGCGACCAGGTGAGGAGTACAAAGATAAGTGTGTCATGCCTACAGTCAAGCATGGTGGTGGGAATGTCATGGTCTGGGGCTGCATGAGTGCTGCAGGTATTGGAGAGTTACATTTCATTGAGGGAAACAATGAACTCCAACATGTATTGTGAAATACTGCAGCAGGCATGATCCCTCCCTCCAGAAACTGGGTCACAGAGCAGTGTTCCAGCATGACAATGATTAAACACACATCCAAGACAACCACTGCTTTACTGAAGAGGCTGAGGGTAAAGGTGATGGACTCGCCAAGTATGTCTCCAGACTTGAACCCAATAGAACATCTTTGGGCCATCCTCAAGCAGAAGGTGGAGGTGTGCAGAGTCTCAAATATCTGCCAGCTCCACGACGTTGTCATTGAGGAGTGGAAGAGCATTCCAGTGACTACCTGTGAAGCTCTGGTAAACTCCATGCCCAGGAGAGTAAAGGCAGTTTTGGATAATGATGGTGGCCACACAAAATATTGACAGTTGTATGTTAATACTGACAACTTTTCCTAAGGGGTGTCCTCACTTTTGTTGCCAGGGATTTAGCTTTTAATGGCTATATTTTGAGGGAAAAATAAATTAACTCTGTTATATATACTGCAGACAGGCTACTTTTCATTGTGTCAAAGTGTCATTTTGTCAGTGTTGTCCCATGAAGAAATATACTTAAATATTTGAAGAAATGTAGTGGTGTACTCACTTTTTGATGATATATATATATATATATATATATATATATATATATATATATATATATATATATATATATACACACTGGGCTGGCCATGTTCAGCAGAGTGAAAGGCCTCTCAAAGAGGTCCTTGAAGTGACAGTTGAGGGAAGCAGAGGAAGAAAATGGTCTAAGATTACTATGGGCTTGTATGGGCTGCAGCCTAGGGACCTAAATGCAAGAGAGGCCCCGAGGTTCCTTCTTGGACCATTGGTAAAACTAAAAAATAAAAAGTTTATTTTCAGATTTACCAGGACTACAAGGCTATACCAACTCAGTATTTTCCTTCTTCATCATCTTTTGGAATGTATTGCTCATGCATTTGAATATTAGAATTTTAGTCTCATACAGAACCTTCATTCTATATACATTTCTGTAGGATATAAAGTTAGGATAAAAAATATGAAATTACTAATGAAATAAGCTAGATGACTTCCAAGATCATTAAAAATTCTACACTATTTACATTATTCGGACTATTGTCCTCATCTTTGTCGCCATATTTATTACAATGTTTCGGCCGTTGTATGCTCCTGACTTCTTCAGGTGGTTGGAATGTCAAACTGAACCCTTTATTTCGCTCACTGGGGTAGACTGTTCTAGTTCCATGTGCCATGTTTAATGGATGTCAGTTATCAGTTATCTCCAATTAATTCCCCTCTCCAAGTTAAAAATTCTAGTTGAAATCTTTCACAGAACAAAAAGGTTACATAATTTCTGTTTAAATTTCTGAGATGAGAAGTTATAATTATTTATATAAGTTATCTTCATCTTTGTTGTTTTTATTGCAATGTTTTGGCCATTGGAGCCTTTACTATCTCACCCACACCTTGTAATAATCCTCATCCACATCCTGCACTAATCCATAAATATAGGAACAACTGGTTCATTGGCAGTTGTGGATATATTCATAGATTTAAAAGAAAATGGTTCTTTGGTATTTGTGAATTTGTCAATGGATTTGAAATCAAATAGTTCTTTGACATTTTTGAATATATCAAAAGATTTGGAATCAAATGGATGTTTGACAATTTTAGATAATCAAATTTTTTTTTTTACCATTTGGGATATATCAATAGATTTGGCATCATATGGTTCTTTACCATTCTTAGATGTATCACTAGATTTGGAATGAAATGCTTCTTTACCACTTGTGGATGTATCAATAGATTTAGAATCATATGGTTCTTTACCATTTGTAGAGGTATCAGTAGATTTGGAATCAAATGCTTCTTTACCACTTGTGGATATATCAATAGATTTGGAATCATATGGTTTTTTACCATTCGTAGATGTATCAATAGATTTGGAATCAAATGCTTCTTTACCACTTGTGGATATATCAATAGATTTGGAATCATATGGTTCTTTACCATTTGTAGATGTATTAATAGATTTGGAATCAAATGCTTATTTACCACTTGTGGATATATCAATAGATTTAGAATCATATGGTTCTTTACCATTTTTGGATGTATCAAGAGATTTGGAATTATATTGTTCTTTCCCACTTGTAGATATATCCATAGATTTATAGCAGAATGTCTCCTCAAGATTTGAGTTTATATCAACAGATTTGGAATAAAATGGTTCTTATGTATTTGCAGATATATTAATAGATTTGAAATAAAATTGTTCTCATGTATTTGTGGATATATCAATAAATTTAGAATAAAATTATTCTATGGTATTTGTGGACATATCAATAGATCATGGAATAAAATGTTTCAATGGCATTTGTGACTGTGTCATTAGATTTAGTGCTTATATCAATATATTTGGAAGAAAATCTACTTGACATAAAAACAACCCCAAATGTTAGGAAGATGATGATTTAAAGGAGGATTTATGAGATTTCCCTTCTTAGATAATGAGTTTAAGACCACAAATATTCTAATTCCGCAGACAACAACTTATTCTGAGACATTTTTCAAAGAGTCTTGTCTAGAACAATGAATTAAGCTTTGAACTTGATTCAAATCTTAACTCGAACTGGGTCAAATACTTGAGCTACAGATTTCTACTTGATACAGTGCCATTATTTCTAATAACTTCTTAGAAACAATGACGATCCATAATATTTCAGACCAAACATTGACCGACTGACCAAACAGGGATAATCTGCTTGAATCTAACAAATAATTGAGAGTCATTATCAGAAAGATTCTTGCAAGCATTATATAGAATATATTCTTCCCCTCCTCAGCTATGGTTAAAATAGCAGCACAGATTGGGTCTTATAGCCTTGGGTGGCAACCAGTCTAGGAGAAGGAAACTCTGAATTTAAGCTACTTGCAGCCTTGTATGTCCTGCCACTTCAGGCAAAGTTTGAAGAAGGTAACTTAAAAACAAACCCAACACTGAAAGGATGGACAAGATTACCTCAACATCACTGGTACAAATGAAGCCTGCAAGCCATTCCACTATTCTGTCTTGAATGATACCATGAATTACAATTTTGTCACTGTGGGGTGTGGTGACCTCAGTGGCGCAAAATGCGCTATCTAAATAAATGATGATGATAATTATAGTTTATTTTTAACACTGGTATTTACCCTGTAGAAGGCCATGGAACCACTCCAGGTAGATGTTTACAGAGTAACAAGTACAGCTTATGCAGATATGTGTTGAAGATAAAGGTTAACCCTAGATTTGAACAGGTTAAGATTGTAGCAATCAGGAAACACAGCTTCTTCCAAAAGGCAGTAGTTGTGAAGAAGCTGCTTGAGTAGAACTTACATCTCACCAGGGGGATATGTTGGGAATGAGGTTCATTTTATATAATGTGCTTGCTATGGTGGGGCTAAGCCATGATGGTTAGGACTGGTGAAAGTAAGGTATGTAGTTCATGTAAACACTCATTATAGAAATAGTAACAGAGCAGTGAGAGGCTTGCGACATTTCAGCTGAGGGAAAGGATTTGTAGAGTGGGAAATAATTCATCACCCACAAGGATGTGGTGATGCTTTTGAACTCTCTCAAGAGTGGAAAGTGAAGATTGTGCAGTTGCCATCCATATATGGCAGTAATACTTGATTTGATCTACATTTTGAATATCTCAAGAACCAGTTCCATATATAATTTCAAAACCAATCAGAGAACTTATGGCGTATATATAAAAAATACTCCCCTCCCCAAGACTACACAGCTTGCACAACCTAACATCATGACAATGCTCCTGCTTGTTTTTAATGTGGAGGGTACCTCAGCACCAATGGTTAGCAAGACTAGTATGTTTCACCATGATTGGGTATTCTATGAGTGAGTATTCCATACAAGAAGTTCTATAATGTAACATTTCTGGTAAAGAAGTTGTCAGAGCAGAAGCACCTACTTATCAACGAGATATTAAGGGAATGAGGATGTCAACTGTTCATTTGGCATAGCAAGTCAGAGCTGTGACATCCAGACTTTCAAATCTAGGACCCATCATGTATCGTCATTGCCTTCATATTCCATTAGTAAGGAGGAGGTTCTATTGAGACAGCTTCTTTCTCAGAACTCTTTGTTGGGAACAGACTCTTGAAAGGATCCTTCCACAATCACTGCAAACTTCTTCATGTCTATTATCTATCCTGCATATCCTCATAATATGAATCTCTTACTCTCTCCTTGGATATGCACTGTAGTGTCATGGATAACTGTTCAGAATGAGAAATTAGAGAGCTGAGTTCGAATTCCAGTTGGGTTCATTCACTTACACGAAAATACCCTTGGCAAAGATGTAAATCAATCTCTTCTACCCCCCCATCTATGCCTTAAGTAGCAGGACAGACTGGATTCTATAACCATGGTTGGCAACCAATCTATCTGTTGTGGTAGGATCCACCTAATTTGCATAGTGGAGTACCGACCATATAAATATGGTTGGTACCGGGAAGATGGTGGGAGGAATCAAGAGATTCAATCCAGAGACTCTGCCCGACTGCGACTAAGTCAACACATTCTCCAGGAACGGTCTTCCCAAGAATATACAAAAGACTATATGTAAATATTGTGTACCTTTCTTGTTTCAATACATTTTGTTCTAAGTACATTTTGTGTTGTATTATTATTCCATGCATTAGTCAAGTTTCAACATTATCATAGAGAGAAATGGAAATCTACTTTGAGAAAATCTTCTGCCTAGACAGTCATCAATTGAAAGAGACATGATCGTCCAAGTGTGTATCATGTATGGCACTTAACTGATTGATTCTCTCCCTGTATGCATTTATAACAAGTTCATTCAGTAAATATCTACCTTGAACGGCTCTTGGGTCTTGCATTAAATAAAAAAAGATAAACTATTTTTCCATTAATACAGTGTAACCCGGATATAAGGGACCAGGATATAAGAGAAACCCGGATATAAGAGAGATTTTCTCTGGTCCCAACTTAGAGCCCATACTTACCTAAACAAAATAGACCAAACCCTGATATAAGAGAAACCCGGATATAAGAGACTTCTTCTCCGGTCCCGACAACTCTCTTATATCCGGGTTATACTGTATTACAATTCTTGATGCTTTCCAGTAATTGATCCTGACCATCTCAAATTCAACGCCTTTCCCACCACCATAAACTTGCTTCTCTGCACTTTTGTATAAATTCTTTCATGATAATTGCTCAGAGAAGCTTTCCTCTTTTGTGACTAGACTTTAGGAGTTTAATCATACTACTATCGGTCACATCTTGTTACAATTGAAATGCTAAGCTACGTGTAACTGTAAGTTATATCATAACAGTTTTTCTTATCGCACTTCTTACTTGTGGAACTCTCTTGTAGCTTCTTGCTTCTCAGTCACAACTGAGCTTCAAAAACTTAAATCCTATGTCAGTGTCATATAGAAAGAAAATGAGTAACTACTGACACCGAGGTTTGAGCATGACACTCTGGACTCATGAATATATGTCTTCCGCCAGGTGTATAAATAGTGGTGCCAGGCTACCAACTGGTGTCATAATTGAATGACTATTGAGTGGAACTATCCAGTCAGATTAGTGCGAATTATTGTGCGTCAATGCTTTGGGTTTCGATTTAGGATTTACTGGATGTTAAGCCAAGCCATGGTATTAATAAGATATTCATTGAAATGGTTAATTATCATTGGTTAATTTTTACTTCTTTGTTCTTGTTAAGTACTTATTTGTGGTTGTAATTAAATACTGTTTTATCTTAATACTGAAGTCTTGAGTTATCAGTCAGTCAGTTATGTGCCATGGGTGATACATGCTTAGGTGATCATCTATCTTTTGATACATGACAGACGAGGCAGATTTTTTCCAGCAGTAGGTTGCCATTTCTTTCTGTGATAGATCAGTTAATATCCAAGGCTAAAGAATTTGGTCTGTCCTGCTATTTACCCATAGCTGGAGGGAGAAGAAGAGGATTCATATCTTTCCCAAGGGTATTAGCATGTAATTGAATGTCACGGATTCGACTGGAATTCAGACACAGCTCTCTACTTCTACTTCTTATGGATGGGAGTTGCAATAAAAAGCAAGAGAAAGGAAGATGAAAGAAATACTAGTGAAAAATGAATAATAATTGACAATGTTTCATCTAAGAAGGCTAACCAGCAGGAGTCATTCAAATTTAGCCATATAGCTATATTCTCTACTTCTACTTCTTATGGATGGGGAGTTGCAATAAAAAGCAAGAGAAAGGAAGATGAAAGAAATACTATTGAAAAAATGAATAATAATTGACAATGCTTCATCTAAGAAGGCTAACCAGCAGGAGTCATTCAAATTTAGCCATATAGCTATATTCTCTTCTACTTCTTATGGATGGGAGTTGCAATAAAAAGCAAGAAAAGGAAGGTGAAAGAAATACTAGTGAAAAAGGAATAATAATTGACAATGTTTCATCTAAGAAGGCTAACCAGCAGGAGTCATTCAAATTTAGCCATATAGCTATATTCTCTACTTCTACTTCTTATGGATGGGAGTTGCAATAAAAAGCAAGAGAAATGAAGATGAAAGAAATACTAGTGAAAAATGAATAATAATTGACAATGTTTCATCTAAGAAGGCTAACCAGCAGGAGTCATTCAAATTTAGCCATATAGCTATATTCTCTACTTCTACTTCTTATGGATGGAAGTTGCAATAAAAAGCAAGAGAAATGAAGATGAAAGAAATACTAGTGAAAAATGAATAATAATTGACAATGCTTCATGTAAGAAGGCTAACCAGCAGGAGTCATTCAAATTTAGCCATATAGCTATATTCTCTACTTCTACTTCTTATGGATGTGAGTTGCAATAAAAAGTAAGAGAAATGAAGATGAAAGAAATACTAGTCAAAAATGAATAATGATTATAAAATCTGATCTGTCCTGCTATTTACCCATAGCTGGAGGGAGAAGAAGAAGATTCATACCTTTCCCAAGGGTATTAGCACATAAGGGAACGTAATGTATTTGACTGAAATTCAAACTCGTCTCTCTGAGTTTGAATTCCACTTGAATCCATACCTCACAAAACTATAATTATGTACTGTTTTCATAATTTCTTAATAATGTTTTTTCTTTTTCTTATACTTTTTTATAGTCAGTAACTTCTTGCATCTTAGTGGCTTTGTTGCCTTGTTTGAAGTGAAAACTATAAAAAAAACACACACCAAAAGAATACTTAATAATAAAGCAGAGTAAGCACAGAGTTAGCCAAACCATTCAGAATTTCTTCATTCTCAGATATACTAGTCAAATTTGATGTTCCAAAATATAAATGCAATGTCACTTGTTATCTACTGTCGTCTTAACTGCTTATATTTACTTATTTTATGGAAAAGAAACTGTAATAATGGAGGAAGAGTTAATGAAGGAGAGGGGAAGCTGAGAATTCTAAATTTAAATTTAAAAAAAATTATTTTCCATGTTTTACTAGCATGAAAAACTCACTGGAATTTTTCATATCATATTGTACCAACTGCCATTATCAGAGAACTGACACTTAAAGTTTATCTTCTCTAAGAACAAAGGCAGATTGTATGCATTAATTCTGCCAGATAGTCAGCTTTTGATGACGGAGCTAAGCTGCTGATGTTGTCCTGGCAGAGGATTTGATTCCTTTGGAAGGGTTTAAAATTCTAAAGATTGGCTTCTTCATAAAGGAATTTAGAATTTCACTATGAATTCTATTTATTAGAAGAAAGACATGGAAGTCTGTATTGTCTTGAGAATCATAGATCTGATTAAGCCAGGTTCAAAGGAGTGTGTGGGGTTGTGCCTTTTATGAAAGGGATTGTGCCTTTTATGGTCAGGGAAGATAAATATAACAAGAATTGTTTGAGGAACGGGAGCATTTTCAATCTCGTCTGAAGGTATTTCAGCTTCCTTAATCATTTGCTTGACCTTACCGGACAACGTCAAGCATACTGTTTTGACAGTCTTAATCATCAAGTGGTATTGGCAGCCTATTTCATTTTGAACCGTCAGATGTGGTCTTCTCAACAGTTCTTGACCCGTCAGTTGCATTCAACCTGACAATTGATTATGAGCAAGGATATATTTCATTTTTTCAATCATCTCGACATATAGATATGAACAACAGGTTAAAAAAAGAAAGGTCAGGATCACTCAGATAGAAATGCATGACACAGGTATCAACAAACACAGGATGAAAGTTTACAAACAATTTTATATAATGAAACAATTGAATAGGTAAAGACTGTAAGATAGAAGACATAAGCTCAAGAACAGGCACTTATCTGATACTGGATATCACTCCGATTATCCATGAATCATGAGTTTGTAAATTGAAGTGTTCATAGCAGCAAACAGATAGAGGTTCTTCAGAATGTCCAAATGTGTTGTAACCTAAGGAATGTTACTGAATAGAATACTCAAACAAAGGTTGGTAATGAACGATAATACTTAGGACAAGAACAACATATATAAGATTCGCCAGCAGTGTGTAGAAGAAGTCAACAGCTAGAAGTGAATTCCACAATGAATCTCCAACTGCAGACCAACATACAATATTCACTACTGTATTTATGAGAATGGGGGCATACCCATTATTGTCTGTAGGTATGCTACAACAAAATGGAAATCAGTAAGATAAGACTAGGACAATTTCTTTAGAAATATTTTCTTATTCAGTACACAACTAGTAATTGAATAAGTCCAAGAAAAGACTAGGAAGATTTCTTCAGGAATAATATTTTCTTATTCAGTACACATCTAGCAGTTGAATAAGTCCCAAGATAAGACTAGGAATATTTCTTCGGGAATAACATCTAGTAATTAAATAAATCTAATTTCTAATGAGCACACAATGGGACTCAATTTATTTTCAACTTGACTTAGAGATTTCTGGAAACTGAAAATATATTTAAAAATCACACTTGACGGTGTGTGTCCCATGGACTTGGGTGACTGACTTTTACTTATACCATTAGAAGGTCAAATTGTCTGATTGTTAAGCAACACAGATTCTATCCTGCCACCTCTCAGTTTATACAGGAAAGAGTCTAGACAGGAAGTAAAAGAAGGAAGAAAGAAAGAAAGAGGAAAAACAAAGACAGTGTGACCCATGATAGTTTGATAATATGTCTGATTTTAATTTAAATACCAAGAACCATGTCACATTAGGTACCATAGAGGAAAGTTCATCAAAACAATTACCATGAAAGTATTTATAGAGAAGGTGAGAGAAGAAACTGTTAGCATTGAACTTACAGTTACATCTAGCCATTTCAAGCATAAAATGATGAGACCTTGCTGCCAATCTAGTACTGCACTTAAATTCATAAAGTCTAGGTACCATAGATGAAAGTTCATCAGAACAATTACCATGAAAGTATTTATAGAGAAGGTGAGAGAAGAAACTGTTAGCATTGAACTTACAGTTACATCTAGCCATTTCAACCATAAAATGATGAGACCTCGTTGCCAATCTAGTACTGCACTTAAATTCATAAAGTCTAGGTAACATAGAGAAAAGTTCATCAAAACAATTACCATGAAAGTATTTATAGAAAAGGCACAGGAAACCTATGTTAAGGTAGTGATAAATTGACTGAAGCTGAAATGTAAGGTCAGGACCAATAATATTGCAGATTCTTTTGATATTATCAAGGATGCTCATTCTTTTATACTAAAAGTCACCCAGTATAAGGCCCAAAAGCCACTTAAGGTAGAAGTGTACAGATTGAGGTGTGTAATATGTCTGTGAGAGGAGGTAGTAAGATGTGAAGATTGTGATGAAAAAGTGGGTAGATATTGATTGACCCTTGACTTAAATAGGTAAAGATTGTAGTATTTTTTCTGATGTATGTAGTTAACTGGGAAGCAAGAAACCTGAAGAGAATTCTACATGTAAGAAGTGTGATAGAAGAAACTGTTAGTATGGAACTTAAAGTTACATCTAGCGAATTCAATTGTAAAATGATGTGACCTTGGCACCAATCTAATCTTGTGTTTAAATTCATAAAGTCTTTTGTTACATCAAAACAATACATTCTTAGTTACTATTCTTACTACAGTCACCCTACTACCACAAAGTCTCTATGAAGTCCTAACTAGTTCCCATATGTATAACTAGCAACATGGCTCGGCGTTGCCCGTGCTTGATTCAAAAATCATACAACTCATACAGCAATTGCTATCACTTGACTTAAAATATTTTTGCCCCTCCTTGCCTTTAAAGGAGTGCTTTTTGCCATGCTAATGTTGCTATATGCCTTACTTCTTGCCTATCTCACACTGCGAATTTTTTCTAAGCTCTATACTAAACATTAAATCTATTACAAAAAAAGAACTAAACAAATGAAAACAAAACGATCAGCTTTAAAAAAGGACTTGTAACTGGAAAAACCGAATGAAAAAAGAATGTTAACAACAAATACTTTTTTCACACCCAACCCAGTTCTCATGGAATCAGAATCAACGTTGAGTTTAAGCAAGCAAATGAGCCAATTGGAGTAAAGTGCCATGCAGATTTAAATTTTTCCCACTTGTGACGAATGCAGCTATCGATTTTTTTGCATGCTAGTTAAGATTCGTGTCAGTCAGCTGTTGGCTCTCACAGTGGCCAATAGAATCTTCCTGCTTATTCATTGGCAGCCAGCTATAAGCTCTCACTCTGGCCAGTAGAAAATGGCTGCAAACTACATGAAAACTGCCATAGAAGCATGAAAAAATCGATTATTTCCACTATCGATGGTAGTTGGGAAATAAAAAGTCAGTCTTGGCCTTCCCGCTAACTTGGAGCATGTGCATGCTGCAAATCCGTCGAAAATTTTGGCTGTGCATTCGTTACACACACTCACACACATCCTGCCTTTTATAGATAGAGATTACAATGTTATACATACAAAAAACTAAAAAAAAATAGAGGAACGTACATCAGAACAATTGCCATGTAAGTATTTATAGCAAAGGCACAGGGAAGCTACATTATAATGGTGGGAAAGTGATGAAAGGCAAGATGCCAGGTCAGGACTAATATTATTGCAGATTCTTTGGATTTTATAAAGAATCTCTAAATATACAGCAGGGTCACCAGACCAGCAGCATTCAAAGCAAGGTACATTCACAAAAAAAAAGTACACTCACAAAAAAAAGGTACACTCACAATAAAAAAGGTACACTCACAAAAAAAAATGATATTGCTCTTACAATCCAAAATATGTTTCAATTTTAAATAATCCAAAAAGGGTTGATAAACTGTAAAAAAGAAATCAATCAATTCTTGGAAGATGATTAGTAAAAAGCAGAAAGCGAGTAGGCTTAAAGCAAGTGCCTTTTGGGATGCTTGCAATGATCTTATAAACTTCAGGAGATTCGACATTCACAACTTCCTACATGGGCCTACAAGGTCCGATAAGTAAATTGTCACCAGTTTATATTTTTAATTTCACTCATGCATGTTGTTTGTTTTTAATATTGGCAACTACAAAGTATAGTAGAGTCAGTTGGACACTCTCTGTGAGAAAAAGAGTACTATGACATAAACTCTGCTGTACTGCTTGGCATTTGCACCAGAAGCTCCAATATGAACATTTCAGAGTGTTTGGGTTTAAATCTGAGGACTGTGCAGAGGATTCGGAAAGAGTTGGTGATTAATGGTGATTACGAACATGTTTGGAGTGATCACTAGTGGTGGTGATGTTATTCCTCCATTCATCTTCCAACAGGGACACAGATTCAACATGGAGTGTCTTGAGGAGGTTGTGCTGCTCTGGGTGCAGAGAGTGGGTGCTGGAAGATCCTGATAACAGGACCTTGCACCATACCACACAAGCGGGTGAACCCAGTCATGACTGTTAGACAATTTCTGAGAGCAAATAATGCCTTACATCTTGCCACCTAACTCCACAGACTACCCCTTTGATTATTATGTGTGGTGCATAGTTTAGCAAGAGACCAACCAAACCCCTTGTAAGACCAAAGATGAACTGAAGGCAAGGATTATGGCAGAATTCACAAATTTAAACAAGTAGACCAACCAGAAGAGTTGCAGGAGATTCTGAAGTCACCTGGAGGCTGTGGTTGAAACAAATGGTGATTTTATTGAATAAATTTACTCTTTTGTATTTCAAGATATTTTTATGTAATTTTGGTAAATATATCTGTTAAAATGAGATGTTGGATTTATTTTCATTTCTGTGTAATTTAGATGACAATTTATCCATCGCACCCTGTATCTGAGACAGAAGATTTGAGGATGGCATAAGCCTTTCTCAAAACATCATAGCTTGAGTTGTCATTATGAACATTGATTTACTGGGTCTAAGTGTCCTTATCTTGGTTGTTATTGCCACCAACAACCAACATAAAGACACAAGTTCCAGTAAATATTGTGTTTATTTGTACTTAAATGCATCTGTTGGATACAGTGGGTTTAGTATGGATAAAAGAGATAAACTAATGAGGAATAAGAATTGCATTTTAGGAATTTAAAAAAAATGTCAGGCAACACAAAACATTTCTAAGAGAGGGTTTGGAAAAAAGAAGAAAACAAAAAATTGTTTCAAAGACTTTAGCATTAACAACATCAACACTTGCTGGTTATCTGCTTTTCATAGGTTTCATGTCACTTGAAATTACAACGTATTCTGTCAAAGATTTTTCCGAGAATTGAAATGGAAATCAAAGGCTGGAAAAAAGAAGGACTAAAACTCCATGTGTGGGTTTCCATTCAATGAAATTATTATTGACAAATATGTTCTGCAATGAATGATAAAAATTAGTTATAAAAACAACTGACATAAAGGTTACATTGAATTTTAGATGGTCCGTCATATAATAACACAAGTGATTATATATGCATATCTATATGAGTATATATTTGTTTATGTAACTGTATATGCATGTTTGCATATCTTTTTGTGTGTGTGTATTGATGGACATATATATTCATAAATGAACATATATATATATATATATATATATATATATATATATATATATATATATATATATATATAAAAATCCATCAAAGGGTATAAAACCTCAGTATAGTTCTTCTTTTATATTTATATTTTTATGACCAGGTGCTGAGTAGACACTGACAGTTACATAATTTAAATTTATTAAAAATATATGGTTAATGCAATGCTGGTGCAGTCCATATATTAACACCAGCACTCAATATATTAATGTATGAGTGTACGTACGAGTGTATGTATGTATATATGTATAGGCCTCTCTCTGCATCACAATATATATATATATATATATATATATATATATATATATATATATATATATATATATATATATAAATAAAAAAAGGTGAAAAGGTTCTCTGCACAACCCTAATACCAAAATCTGATGAAATGGGCAAGACAAATGGGCAGAAAACTTTTCAGCACCAACTCATGTGCGTGTCTAATGAATAATGTGATGTTATATATGAATTATAGAAATATATATATATATATATATATATATATATATTTATATATATATATATATATATAGTGTGTATGTCTATAAAATCCTTTTTCATAAAGGGATTATATATAGATTTATATAACTTTATGCCTTTATTTCAAGAACATTTACATTAAGAAAATGCCATTATTTTGCATATAGATTTGTGTTATATATATATATATATATATATATATATATATATATATATATGTGTGTGTGTGTGTGTCTGCGTGTGTATCATTCCTGTTCACAAATAGATTTTCAGTCTTTTTTATTTTTCCTTATTTCTTAATATATATATATATATATATATATATATATATATACACACACACATACACCATGCAAGTAATTTGTTTTCATAAATGGGATATTATTCTTCCTTGAAAAATATTTTGATCAGAAAACATAAGAACATATCAGGGCTAGTACATTATACATATCCATATATACATATATATATGATATAATATTTTTGATTTCGATATATATATATATATATATATATATATATATATATATATATATATATATATATATATATATATATTTCAATGCTATCATCGTAATTGTGTGTATATATTGTTCGCTATATCTGTGTGAAATACAATGATATTTATTTCACATCTACAAATATACTTTCAATATATACTATATATGTTATATATATATATATATATATGTTTATATATATTCTTTGTAATATATATATATATATATATATTAGAAGAAAATATATAAAATATATATATATATATATATATATATATATATATATTACAAGGAATATATATAAAATATTACAAGAAATATATATATTACAAGAAATTTATTATTAATCTGACATTTTTATTACCTCAAATGTTATTATAGTGGATACTCCGCCTTTTAGTGTTTAATAGATAGAAAAAGGGGTGTCTATTTCAAATACTGATTATGCAATATAATAGTGATTGAAGTAATATATATATATATATATATATATCCTTTCTTTATTTTCTTTTGAACCCTCTCCCATTTTTTCTTTCTCTTTCTCTCCCTAATTTGTCCTATACATTCTTTCATTTTTTATAATATTTTTGCCTTTTCCATTTTTTATCCAACTCTGTCCCGTTTCCTGTTTATTTAATTTTTGTTTTTTTTGCAATGTTGGGGAGTGGGGGGCGTGCTTTGCCAAAATCAAGCAAATACATTAACACAAATATCATGTGTGTGTGGGGGGTTAACAAATGAAGGAAAACGTTACGCCAAATTCTGAATGCCTAAAGATGCCTTCGAAAAAGCTAAACAAAGTATTAAGAAAAAATCAAAAATTTCATTAGAAACAAAGAAAAGAGTGCTGAACAGTTATGTAATATCCATCCACCTCTAATACTGTGAATGTTGGTCAATTTCCTCATAGATGAAAAAGAGACTTGTGGCAACAGAAATGTGGTTCTTCAGAAGGATGACATGGACTGAACATATGACTAACTAGGAAGTTTTAAGAAAAATGAAAGTAAAATGGACACTTATGTTTCAAATCAAAAAAACATAATTGATATTTCAAAGACACACAATGAGGAAAGAGGGCTTGGAGAACATTCCCATCATCTAGAAAAATCAGATGATGGGAAAATTTACTGCTATTTCCTTTATAGATAGAATGTATCTTTATATATATATTGCATACAGAGCAATATCATATACATCAAAGAAAACTTAACACATCTCAAAACACATTTAACAAATGAAGGAAAATGTTATGCCAGAAGGATGCTGAGAATAACATGGACTGAACATATGACTAACAAGGAAGTTTTAAGAAAAATGAATGTAAAATGGACACTTATGCTTCAAATTAGAAAAACATAGTTGATATTTCAAAGACACACAATGAGGAAAGAGGGCTTGGAGAACATTCCCATCATCTAGAAAAATCAGATGATGGGAAAATTTACTGCTATTTCCTTTATAGATAGAATGTATCTTTATATATATATTATATATATATATAATATCAAAGTGGAAAGGATAATCCAAGTAGGTCTTTTTAATACAAAATATTAAACCGATAGATCCATGAAGAGAGCTCAATATATTGCATACAGAGCAATATCGTATACATCAAAGGAAACTTAACACATCTCAAAACACATCCAGTAATAAATCTATTTCAGCTGTTAAGTTTTTAAGATGTGTGAGAAGCAAAGCAAACTTTGCTTCCTCACCTCTCTCTTCAATGAGATGAATCCACAGATTAATTTTTCTTGGTCAAGCAGATTAGTCTTACTTTATGTTCCCTTGTGATTTATTTTTTATTTTTTTTTAACATATTGTCTGGATAAATTTAAACCATTTTGCAATTTCAGTCTGATGAGGTGGGTATTAAGAATTTACCTGCTGAAATAAATTTATTACCAAATTTCTCAAGATGTGTTAAGTTTTTTCCTTTGATGCCTATATGTATATATATATATATATGTCTATTACTAGGTTTATATAAAAAATAAAAGTTTACTAAATCAGTGAAATTAATTAGCTAATTTGGCAGTCATTGTCATAAATATTACTTAAATAATATTTAAATATAAAAAAATTTGTAACCTAATAATTTACATACTTATATTTGATGTGATAATAATTCTACATACTGTAAGGGATTCTAATTACATTTAATTGTTCTTAAAAGAAATATAGTATATTAAAAATTAAAAGTAAAAATATTTCAAATCGCAGTTAAATAAAAAGTATTCTAACCTAAACACCCCCCAAAAATCTTTAAATATACGAATGGGAAAAAAATGCCATAAGAATTTTTGCCGTTAACAATAAAATTTTTTAAAAATCCAGACGACATGCTTTTAACGGATGTCAGATTTCATTGAAAAATACATCCCTACCCCCTACCAAAACGTAGCTAATAACTGATACATCAAAATACAGATATAATGAACACCCAGACAACCCTTGTCTAGTGAAGTGGATTTATCTGTAACCTTGGAAACATGAATTATGATTTTAGCTGTGTCTTTAAAACCCAGTAATTTTAAAAGTTGCTCCAAAATTCACTTGAGGATGAAATGGAACTAATGTCTTTAATTTAATTACAAAATTAAACTCGGGGCTTTTAGCTTCCATTTTTGAAACTTGGTTAGAACTGTGTAGCGAAAAAAAACATATTTTAAATCAATTAATTTATAATATATATATATGTCTATATATATATGTGTATATATATATATATATATATATATATATATATATATCATGTGTTATGATGTCATAGAACTGCATCGCAAATTTACGACCTGCGTCCGCTATTCCACGATCATTATCATCACATAGCAATCTTCTATGTCGACATAACAAAATATCATCTTTTGATGGTAAATGTCTTTGTTTCAATGTCCATATAACCACTCTGAAGATGGCTCAGCTTAGATCAATAATAAGAAGAAAATATCCAAATATTGGACAGTTTTTGTCTTTATTTTCCCCTGAAATTAAAGCAAACATACATAGTTTAGAATTGCTCATTATGAAACGTAATAGATATTCGTTGTCTGTTATATTTAGAATATATGTTTGAATATATATATATATATATATACACATATATATATATATATATATATATATATATATATATATATATATATATATATATATATATATATATATATATATATTATAATTACTTTTAAAAAAATATGATTCTTTTTGCTACATAAGAGTTCTCATGTTTCAAAAACGAGCCAGAAAATTTTCGCTTGAGGATGAAACAGGGCTTGTTACTTTAATTCAATTTAATTTTAACAATTATATTGACGGTTTCAGTTCTCGTTTTTGAAACATGAGAACTCTTAAGTAGCGAGGGAATCATATTCTTAAAAAATAATTATAATCTAAGCTCTGCTTCTTTATGGAGCACTGTTTTTTAAAAATAAAAACAAAAATACTGAAGAACTCTGGATTATTTACCTAACATGTTCTTTCCAATTTTTCTACATACCTGCACACACACACACACACACACACACACATATATATATATATATATATATATATATATATATATATATATATATATATATATATATGCGGGATGAGTTTGTTCTTTCATATGACTAAATATATATGACTATATTTCCTATAATATAAATACTATATATGTCATCATAAAAGGCAACATTTTAACCGTAGTAGATTAACTCCAGGTATAAAATGAGAACCTTAAATCCTGTGGTTTATGGTCACTTATTAACAAGGGAGATTTTTGACAGTAGGCTAATCCCTGCCTTAGTATCCGTTGACACAAATATTTGAATAGTTAAACAAAAATGCAACTGGATGTGTGTCTCAGCAAGCCATTTTGAGATTGCATTCAAGAACGGTGGAATAAATGGATGTTTAGTAGAAAATAGTCATTCAGGCAACCATAACAGCCTACTGAAAATGCAGCACCAACTCACAAGGTATTGTAGATTGTGGTAGTTAACTGACAACTGTTTTTTATTAGAATTTGAGTGAAAAGAAAGTATATGCTTACCAAATTTATTTAATAAATTCAGTACATTTTAAAATACAATTTGGTGGGTTCTTCTTGTATGGCAAATATAGCCCAAAACCTACATTTTAACTTGAAAAGTTGGGGGTTCTCATACACCCTGTCGCATTCTACACCAGCATAAACAGTAGATTTTTCAGGCTATCTGTAAATAATTTTGTTAGTAATGGTAATGGTAATATTAACTGTTACCTTATAAGGAAACATTCAGCATTCATTGAAAGCGAATTCATTGATAGTGTTAAAGTCAGTTGAAATTTATAATCTCATAAAACAATTTTTCAGGAAAATGTCTCTCAGTCCAGTAGATGTTATCATTCTTTCCAGTACTGATGAGGCTTTCTTCCAAACTGTTGAAGTAGTGTTGAATGTCAACCGATGGATTACGTCATTATTTTATCGGTTATATGTACTATCCATTTTAGTTGTTGCATCTGTTGAATGTCCTCATTATATTGAATTTTCTGATTATCTGGTACAATTCTTTGGGATTCTGTAGCACCATTCTATGAGGTTCGAAAAAAATGGTATTTTCTAAGACCTACAAGATTCATTCATTCAAAGTCATTTTTAATTATTAATCTTAGAAAGTGGTGGCACACAGTCAGCAGTTTAGATATTTCTGAACAGGTTTAGGGGCCATGCAGGATATCCATAACTAAGTCTTAGTCTGATGGGGCTATTCAAGGACATTACTCCAGTTTTTAGGTTAATGTGTTGTCGTTTTTTTAAGCTAATTACAATGATGGCACAGCCTATTCTATATTTGATTTTCTTATCTCCAATATTAAATTTTTATAAATGATCCCTATAGTGAGGTATTTAAAGTGTTTAGCATTTTTTAATTCCATATTTTGTATGTTTAAGTAAAGAAAAAGCTCAGTATGTTTATACCTACCTATCTATATAGTTCAGTATATTCATATCTATCCGTATATTTCACTATGCTCATATCTATCTATCTATCTAGCATATTTATATCTATCTCAGTAATTTCATATCTAACTATTGAAGTATATTCATCTCTATCTATGTATCTGTTATAACCTAGGGAAGGTTAAAGAATAGAATTATTAAACAAATGTTGGTAATGAATGATAATACTTAGGACAAGAACAACATATATAAGATTCATTCAAAGTAATTTTTATTCTATATTTGATTTTCTTATCTCCAATATTAATTTTTATAAATGATCCATATAGTGAGGTATTTAAAGTGTTTAGCATTTTTTTCATTCCATATTCTGTAATTTTAAGGAAAGAAAAAGAGTGAGTGAGACGGTGTGGACATAGGAATCTATCTATCTATATATCTCAGTATGTTTATACCTACCTATCTATATAGTTTAGTATGTTCATATCTATCTGTATATTTCACTATGCTCATATCTATCTATCTATCTATCTATCTATCTATCTATCTATCTATCTATCTATCTAGCATATTTATATCTATCTCAGTAATTTCATATCTAACTATTGAAGTATATTCATATCTATCTATATATCTGTTATAACCTAGGGAAGGTTAAAGAATAGAATAATCAAACAAAGGTTGGTAATGAATGATAATACTTAGGACAAGAACAACATATATAAGATTCGCCAGTGGCGCATAGAAGTAGTCAACTGCTAGAAGTGAATCAAGTGAATTCCACAATGAATCTCTAACTGCAGACCAACATACAGTATTTACTATTGTATTTATGTGAATGGTGTCATACTCATTATTCTCTATAGATATACTACAACAATATCTATCTATCTATCTATCTATCTATCTATCTATCTCAGTCTATTCATATCTGACTATAATGTGATGACTTAATAAAATTCTATATTATTTCTATGAATTTCATATATATGTGGATGCACATGCATACACACACACGTACTCTCTCTCTCTCTCTCTCTCTCTCTCTCTCTCTATATATATATATATATATATATATATATATATATAATGGTCATGAAAAAAAAGTAAATTTCTTCATATTGAGCCACTTGTTTATTATATTCTGTTTTTGTTTATTTGTGTGTGACCAAGTGCATTTGGATTTTTCACTTTGTTTTTATTTCATTTCTCTTGTTGATTAAAAAAAATTATGTCCTTTTCCCAATTCTTTTGATTTTTCTTTTCCTTCTTTATCATCTTTTTTCTCTCTTTTTCTCTCATAATGCTTTCATCCTTTCTTCTTTTCAAATGATTGCATGTTCTTCTTTTACTTTTTTTCCTCTTGCTTATCTCCCTTCAAACAATTTTCTTTGCCTTTTCCGCTTTTTTTGTATTTCTTTTCCAGTTTCCCCTTATCTTTCTTTCTACCAATTTCCAGCCAATATCCAAAAACATAATCTCATTGCCTCTTTTAGTTTTGATCTCCCAACAAAATAAAATAAAAATATTTTTTTTAGATTTCATCTTAACTACCCTACTAGAAATTTGTTGGTCATAGCTGTGTTTTGAACATAATTCATTTCTGAAGAACTTATTTCGATCTCTTCTATTCTGGCAATAAAAATGAAGCTATATAACAAAAATTACAACAGAGGATGTTGTTTATCTTTACGAGTAATTTTAAAGAATTGTATGCTTTTCACTGACTGTGCTCAGGAAGTGTGGTTAATAAATTTTAAGGAAATCAAATTTGGGCCAACATTTTTTTTAGTTTTAACAGGTTTTTTTTTTAACAAAATCTTGAAACATTATTTACATTATTCAAACTATTGTCCTCATCTTTATCGCCATATTTATCACAACGTTTTGGTCGTTGTACACTCCAGCCTTCTTCAGGTGGTTGGAATTTCGAACTAAACGCTTTATTTCGCTCACTGGGGTAGACTGTTCTAGTTCCACATGCCATGTTTGATGGATGTCAGTTATCAGTTATCTCCGGCTAATTTCCCTCTGAAAGTTCTCCACTGCCTTAACCAGGTATTGAACTCACACTCTTTGGGTCCTGTCAGTGGATCTAACCAATGCCTTTATCCACTGTGCCATATGTCCTTGAGGGTTCAGTTCAAAATTCCAACCACCTGAAGAAGGCCGGAGCGTACAATGGCCGAAATGGTTGTGATAAATATGGTGACAAAGATGAGGACAATAGTCTGAATAATGTAAATAATGTACATAATACCTCATCTCAGAAATATAGACAGACTCCAAAATCTTGAAAATTTGCATAAATTCATTCCATTGCTTTCTACCATTTATGTAAATATATATCTGCAAGTTTCATTAAAAATGACTGACAAGGTACTGTGGTTAAGTTTTTTTTATATAATTTTTTATATAATTAGAAAAATTATATAAAATCTTAACCACAGTACGTTGTCAGATATTTTTAATGAAACTTGCATAAAAGATGGATTTTTAATTTATTTTCTGTTTATATGTTATTTTTATAGATGAAATATTTAAGTAAACTATCATATAGTTTGATGTGGCACAGTGGAAGCATCTGGTTAGCAAGGTTGAATTACTGTAGCTAAATAGTATAACATGTCAGGCTATATGATGGTTCCATCTAGGATACAGGTTCAATTCCGGTTGGAAGACATATTTTCTATGAAATTTCTTGGACATTCAGGCCAGTAAATGTTGTCAATACTGTTTATTATAAACAGAGCATTTATTTAAATATTTGTATCTATAAAAATAACATATAAATAAAAACTATATTAAAATAATAGTCGAGCTTAGTTCATTTCATAATATATGATGTCATATATCTATATATATGTATGTATGTATAGTATACCTTTAATATTATATATATATATATATATATATATATATATATATAAGTGAACATTGTTGACTTCAGTGTTCACTTTTGTATTAACATACACTCTATCTTTGATATTGAGCACTTTATTCTATAAATATAGCACACCTTAAAACTATATTTCTGCATTCATATATATATCTATATATGAAGAAAAATTTGGAAAAAACAAACAAAAATCCTTAAATGCAATTATGTTGTTTAAAATGAAGGAAATATCGACGTCTGACGTTTCGGTTTAATAAACCTTTTTTCAAGACAATATTCATTAAAATACAATTCAGTTCAATTTGACAAAGACGATGGACATAAAACAAGTCTTATCCAAAACAGATAACTGAAAATTTTAAAATGATCAGCTTTCCGTTTAGCATGGTCACGTTGTCATCACATGGGGGCTTTCAAAATATTCCTAAAAAATATATATATATATATCCTATAAAATATATATATATATATATATATATATATATATATATATATATATATATCTTAAAACTATATATATATATATATATATATATATACCTTTAAAACTATATATATATATATATATATATATATATCTTCAGAAAACTTACACTCATACTATATATATATATATATATATATAAATAGACTATATTTTTAAACACAATAGGAAGATTATATATATATATATATATATATATATATATATATAAACAATATATATAACTCTGAGTAAATATATATACTTAACATATATATATATAAAAATATATATATATATATAAATATATATATATATATATAAAACAAAAATGGACTAAAAACGAGAAATAGCAAAACATGGACTCAACAAAATGAGTATTATCTGTTCATTCTGTTGGAGACACGAGAGATAGGAATACTAAATAAAATTGTGAGTTTGGGTCAATTGGAGATCAAATATGGATTGGAATCCAAATCCAACAGATAAGATAAAGAATAAGTAAAATGTTTACAGTCTTTATTGTATGTTCTTTTATAAATGTATTTCACAAGTGTCCAGATAATTTAGTTGGAAAATAAAAGAAATGTCTGGGGTTTTCTTACCTCAAATTTTTGTTGAGTGCTAAAAGATAAATGTTACTATTATGGCCTGCAAAAGGAAAAGGAGATGAAATTTTCTTTAACACATGTGTTAATGACTGACCTGTCCGTATGAAGTGTTTGTCTAATAGTCAGAATGTCACATGTTTGTGTGTGCAGAGGGGAAAAGTTGAGTTGATTCTCATTTGTTTAAAATCAGTGAATTAATGATGAATATAATTGTTATAATTATTTTATTATAATAATTTTTAACTCTATAATTATTTTTTATTTTTTTTTATGGACACCACAATATATATATATATAGTCAATGACAAAATTATTTGTACACCAATCAATTTTGAATATTTTTCTTGCTGATAGATTTTTTTTACTCCTGTGGCAGTGGAGACTTCTGGGGTTATTGGCTCTCATTCGATGGCGTGATTGCGTCTTGATTAAGGGATGAGCCTTGTGAAATGGAGTGGCTCTTGCACCATGTCTCACTGGTGATGGTTCGAGATAATGTAGAGAGTGACTGCTAAGGGGAGGTAATTAAGATCATATCATTACAGTCATACATAACATTCATACTAAGTAAAATTATGAGTTTAGGGTCATATGTAGATCATATATGAATCAAAATCCGACAGATGGATAAGATAAAGCATAAGTAAAGTGTATATAGTCTTTCTTGTAAGTTTTTTTATGTGTGTCCAGATAATTTAGTCGAAAAATACCATAAGTATTTGGGGTTTCCTTAACTTGAATTTTTGCTAAGAAATAAATGTTACTATTATGACCTGAGAAAGAAAAAGGAGCCGGAATTTTCATTGACACATGTGTTGACTGCCTGTCCATGTGAACTGTCTGTCCATGTTGACTGCCTGTCCAATAGTGAGAATGTCACATGTTTGTGTATGTAGAGAAGAAATGTGGGATTGATTCTCATTTGTTTAGAAAGAGTAAATTAATAAATATAATTGTTATAATTATTTTATTATAATTATTTTGTATGTAAATATATATACATGTTGGCCATTGGCTTCTATAAGAAGTTCATCCACCCTTTAACAGGTCTTGTTTTTTGCCTTGTGAGATGACATGCCACCATCTCACCAGCAGAAAAGTTAGTGAAGGATCTGGTTTAAGTGTTAGCCACCTGTCCAATGGCTAAAAAGAAGCCTAGAACCAAAAAATAATATATGTTTACTATCCTGAATGGGTAAATATGCAACTATATATAAGAAATGAGCAAGACCATATCACCAAAACACTCTGCTGCTGTTGGCTGCTGCCCTCATAGCCATTCAATTAACTAATGATGTCTAATACAAAAAGTGCTGGATCATGGGGGTTGCTAGGCAACAGAGTGCCAGATTAAAGTGGTTGGACTGTAACTGCACTTTTTGTTCCTATTTTCCTTAAGACTTTGTAGCTCACATGTTCTATCCATGGTATTCTCAGAATCCTTCTGTGGAACCCTGATTATTTAAGCAGACATCTCTGTTTACATTGGAAATAGGTCAATAAAATTCTATTATCGGTAGATACATAATTTCTCTAAATATTTTTCTGCATCCAGTAGTCGTATGAAAAGTCAGTCGGTCACCGGGTCAGAAGTTGCAAATCAGCTCATAAACTGTTTTGATAAATTTCTGTAGAAGTCTAATGCTTCTGGTTAATTCTGCGAGCATTGTCTAGACTGTTACTGTTTTTGCTGCAAAAAAGTGTCAAGTCTTTTATATTCTTTCCCAGTGCTCTTTTTCTCACTCTCTCTCTCTCTTGCTGGAAGACAGAGGAAGACATTTTTCAATGTGTTGTTGATAGGTATTTTGTTTGTGCTATTATGGGAAATCATTTTTTCATCATTTACAGTAGACAGTCTTTTATGAATTACAGAATTTGCATATCTCTTGTTGGTTTAATATAAAAAATTGAGATGTGTAAGAGAGTCTTGTCAGGCGATTTTCTGAATTCATGGATTCTAAAACTAATAAGATGTTTTCGATTTTTTTTTCCTTCCAATACTTAGAAGTGTATTATAATATTTTTGTGTGCTAAGTAATTTTTATTTCAATCTGGAAATTTTTTCTATTATTAATATGTATAAAAACAGATAGCAAACATTCAATGATTTTTATATTTATAAAAAATGATTTTGTTTTCAAAATTTGAAGACACAAATATCAACTTACTTATCTATCTAGGCACATCAATAATTTCATTGCCTAATATTGAAAAATGCATCAATCTTTAAACATGATTTCCTTCTCCAAAGGTTACACAATTCATGTGTGTGTGTGTACAATACAGTTCAAAAGATTAAGGCAGCCCATGAGAATTTTTTAAATTGGTCCAAAAAGATTTGTACTTTAAATAAGAGAAAATTATGAGACATGGTTAAAAAATTGAGAGATGATTTTTAATTAAAAATGTTATTATGACAAAAAGAAAATAAATCATTTTATGATTAAATTTTGCTCTCATCAAAATATCCTCCTTTAGCCTTGATTACTGCAGCACAAAAGATTCTCAAAATATATTTTTGATAATTGATTCCATTCTTTTTTCAATGACTCTAAGAGCTGTTTTTCATTTTTTTCACTCTTCTGTCAAGTTCATCCCATGCTAATTCTTGGGATAGGTTCAAGCTTTTGATCTGTAGTCTACATGCAGAGGTATATATATATATATATATATATATATATATGTAAGCAAATATATGGATATAGATCCAACAGTATGAAGAAAAATATACTGAAAAAACAAACAAAAATCCTAATATGCGATTATGCTGTTATAATGTTTAATGTCAACGTCGGACCATATACAATTCAACAGGAAAAAGACAATGGACATAAAAGCAATACCAATCCAAACAGATAACTGAAATCTTTTATAAGATCAGTGTTACGTTTAAATATGATCACGTCGTCGTCACGTGGGCGATGTTGTGAAAACGTATTCCTAAAATTTGAGTATTTTGAATGAAAAACGAAAAGAATTTTATTTTGATCTAAAACTTATATGTACGTTTGTCGAGCATTAATCTTGCTAGAAAAGGGGAAATATTAAAAAAGCCAGGTCTAGTGTTCACTGTGCATGAGATAGATATTATGCCTGCTTCATAAATCTGCCTAAGATTTTTATTATGAAAATATTTTAAAATCTTCACAGAATCTTCACAGTTATCTGTTTGGATTGGTATTGCTTTTATGTCCATCGTCTTTTTCATGTTGAATTGTATATGGTCTATGTTAATTATGTTTTATGAATATGTCCTGAAGATGGTCTATTAGACCGAAACGTCCGACATTGATATTAACCATTAAAACAGCATAATCGCATATTAGGATTTTTGTTTGTTTTTTCAGTATATTTTTCTTTATATATATATATATATATATATATATGGCAGAGGGGCACCAAAGAAGTGATTCAAAGATTGCCTGAAAAAATCCTTTGGTGCCTGCCGCATCAACTATTGCCAATAGTCAACCCTAACTGAGAATCATGACACTTGGCATCTCACTACCAAAGATGCTGTTCCCTTTCTATAAAATACCTGCAGGGCTGCTCTCAGGGACTAGAGGCAAAGGAGGAATTTCTGCAATGCTATGTCATCGAGCCCAGGCAAGACTTTCAGCTGCAACTGTTGTGACTGTGTGTACCTGTTCTGTATTGCTTTATCAATTACAAACATGCCTGCAATCGACATGAACAGACTCCCTCTTGATTTTTGTCTTGCAAAGCTAAGCCATGATGATATATATATATATATATATATATATGAAGGACTATCAACCTCATTCAGATTTTATGTTTGTGTCATATGTGACACTTCAATCCAGCTAGTGGGCCTCCATACAAGTTCACATATTGTGCAACAGCAAGGATCTTGAGACATAGCAACAGCAATATTAACTGATGCTTTTTGTCATTGTCTTTCATCTCTTAGATGGTCAATATGAACAATTTTGAAATTTCTGATACCACTTTGGCACAAATATCTTGAGTTATTTCTATCCAGGGCAACTCGCTCAAAATTAATATGAAGCACATTGACAGCCGAGAGGTTACTCTTTAGCTTGTCTTTATACCTGAGCCATGGACGTCCAGCAGTCCTTTGTCCAAAGTCAAGCTGGCTATACAAGAGGACCCTAGGTATTCTGTTGTCATTTATCCTTGCAACATGACCAGACCAGTGATGTTGGTACTGCATCAGGAAAGTCTCAATTCCACTAATTTTGCTTTTTGTGAGAAGATCAGCATTGAATAACCTATTATCAAAGGTATAGCCACAGATTGCATGGATACTACTTTCGTGGAAGACATCCAGTTGATTGATATGGGACCTATATGGGGTCCATGATTCTGAGCTGTACAACATTGTGGTCAAAATGGCTGCTTTATAAACCCTGAATTTTGGTGACCAATTTGATACTTTTTCATTCTATAGGCAGTGACAAAGATTTCCAAATGCACTTGTCACTTTGGAGATCCAATTTGTTGTGTATATATATATATATATATATATATATATATATATATATATGTAGAAAATGAATAAAACATCAAAAAATGTATAAACACTTCAGGAAAGATAAAAATGTCTTTCATAGTTTCATCAAATTGCAATAACACTGTTTACAGATGTCATGACACTTATGGCTGTAGCATCAGCAAGTGACCTCTACAACATGTTGGACTGCAGTTTGTCATTTGTGAAACAAGATGATTTTAAAGTGGTATCTCAAATTTGTGAATGTTAATGAAATCCAAAGACAATGGAGCCATTAGTTTGGAACAACCCAAGCTCATGTCTGAATAAAGTTAGTATTACAATATCTATACAGTTTTTTTTCCTTTCCTGAATGGTGTATACATTTTTTGACAAACTCTGTATATATATATATATATATATATATATATATATATATATATATATATATATATATATATATATATATAAACCTTGTTCTACTCTAGAAGCAGTTGTGTGGTGAGAAACAAAAACCACCAGTCTACAAATTTCCAGAGAGACCATTGAAAGTAGAAGACAAACCCCTGGACTATGTAAAGTCTTTCACCTATCTTGGTAGCAAAGTCAATTACAGTGGAACTTTAGATGATGAAATCATGCATCGGACTGCTAAGGCTACCAGTGCTTTCGGCAAACTTTGCCATCACTTGTGGAATGAGCAGGGTATTTGACTGGATATGAAAACTCGGGTTTACAGAGCTGTTGTACTTGCCATCCTTTTGTATGGCTCAGAGTCATGGATGCCATACAGGTACCATATACGCCAGCTAGATGTTTTCCATAAAAGCTGTCTGCATAAAAATCTATGTAGTCAAGCTTCAAGATAGGACATCTAACATAGACCTGATTAACAGGTGTAATATTGGAGGAATCGAGACTTTTATCATAGTCTCAGTTACAGTGCACTTGTCATGTCTTGAGAATGACTGATGACAGGATACCCAAGATCCTAATGTACAGCCAGTTAGATCAGGGCTACAGGAATGTAGGATGCCCATGGCTAAGATACAAAGACAAGCTGAAAAGCAACTTGTCAGCAGTCAATATACCACATAAGACCCTTGAGCACTTAGCCTTGGAGCGGATAGAATGGAGATCAACATGTTTTAGTGGACTCAGCAATTTTCAATCTGCTTGTCTGAATCATCTTCAAGAAGTGAGAGCAAGAACTAAAAGGTCAGCCAATCTAACAGTGATCTCATTTCACAATCCTCACACTTACTCCATATGTGGCCTGTTGCAGTTTTTTGTGTATAATATGTAACTAGTGAGTTAGTCCAAATGCTTTGACTCACTTTATGGTCTACCAATAGAAGGTTAACCAATCAGAAGATGTAGATCATTCGATCCGTCGTGTATAAAGGCAGCCATTTTTGTTTACTCTACCCAAATGACCAGTGCTAACTTGTCATGCGAAGATGACAGATGGAAGTACTACGCTCTGCTACTTTGCTGTGATATCCACTGCTAGCTTGAACTACGCTTTCCTACTGTCTCCGAAATATTTACTGCTAACCTCTGGATTCTATACTCGAAGACAACTGTCATCTGAACAACATGGCCTCCTTTGTAAATCACTAATGGGTCTTAAGTGCCACTTAAGATTATCGCACAAAATTTCATAACTGAATCAATAAGCTGTCAGATCCTCATATATCGAAACCGGCAGGAGAGTCCATTATATATATATATATATATATATATATATATATATATATATATATATATATATATTATATATTTATACACGTTTCATTAAATAATAAGACAAGTCTTGTCTATTTATTTTATGTAAAAATTTTTCGTATCTTCTGATAAGTTTGATAACATTATCATTAACCGAAAAAAGAAATTCACAATATTTATCCATTATTTTTTTTAATATAATCTAAGCTTTCGGCTTACTCAAGCCATTATCAAAGATGTAATTACAAACATATCAAACAATATACGGACACGACAGTGATGATAGTCTGTCATTGTTTAGTTTACATAGTGGATCAATAAGCAACGATGAACACGCGCATATAAGACGCCAGAAGCGAAAATCGCACCGCATCTCATGACGTCACACATGACTACACGAGAGTGAATTGGAGAATGAAATAAGGAAAGCCGTTGGTATAAACCAATGGCTTCTGTTACCAATTATAGAAATTATAGACATTTAAGAATATTTGTAGAGACTAAACCCAACCTAAACAAAATCAACTATGGAATCTCAAGTTTCATATAATATATCAACTGTTATATACCAGACATATGAACACTAATGGGTATGTCCCAATCCTCATAAATCTACTGGACACTATTGTAAGTTGGAGTAATATGCTGTCTAAGTAGTTCCCTACAAGCAATGGTTTACCTACTTCATGCTGCTGGCGAGTATTGTATTTTGTTGATGCTATAAAGATTACCATTTCATTTCCAACCTTCGTTTTGGTTATTCCTCATTCAGTAACCTTTTCTAGGTTACAACACTATCATACCATATAGGCATAAAAACTTATTCTTACAACAAATTTGTGATTAAACTTGACATAAAGTGTGCCCCCACCCCTAGACATTTTGGCAAAATCAAGTGGGATAATCCATAAATTAACCAGACAATATCAGTAATCATTATATCTATACCAAGGACACCATGGGACTGAGAAATAATGCAATATAGAATGAACGTATTTTTTTATGACGCTATAGAGTAAATAGAAAAGAAAGCATTACCAGAACAGAATTCACTAGCTTTTCCAGGATTTGAACTCAGTTCATTTTCCCGCTAGTCCCTTTCTTTCTCTTAATTTGTTTCTTTTTTTTTCTCTCTCTCCTTTTGTCACTTTTTATCTTCCCTCGTATCTAATCCTAGTTCTGCTCCTCCTGAACCTAAATTAAATTCTTTCTCGGTTATTAGTGTTGCCTTTTCATCTTTCTACTTGACAAACTTCTGGCATTGTTCCTGCTGCAAGGCAATGAATTCAGTGCCCCCCCAACATTTGCTCACCTTACAGAACAATTGCGTCTTGCCCAGCAGATGCACAGTTACAGCATATTCAGGTGACAGTAATGCATTTTAGTGCCAGAACACTTTCTACCTGAAATACTACACATGCGCACACACCTGCTATACATAAATGAAAACAAAATTTTTCATACACAGTTATTTTTATTCAGATATGTATCTTTCACATACATACATACATATATATGTGTAGGTGTGTGTAGAAATATGTGTATATATCAGCAAGTATATATATATATATATATATATATGTGTGTGTGTGTGTGTGTGTGTGTATATAAATATAAAAGTGAACATAGAAGTCAACACCTAGAGGTGATGGTCTGTTTCATGCTAGATGAAATCATCAGGCTACCTGACAATTGTGTCTAGCATGAAACATACTGTCGCCTCTAAGTGTTGACTTCTTATTCACTTTTATATTTACATACGGTCTATCTCTGATATTGAGCACTTTATCCCATAAATATAGCACATCTTAAGACTATGTTTTTCTATATATATATATATATATATATATATATATATATATATATATATATATATATATATATAAAAGGCAGGATGTGTGTGTGTATGTGTGTAAGGAATGCATGGTCACAATTTTTGATGGATTTGCACCAAAATTTACATGCACATGCTCCAAGTTAGCAGGAAGGCCAAGACTGACTTTGCATTTACACACTCCCATCGATAGTGGAAATAATCAATTTTTTCATGCTTCTACGGCAGTTTTCATGTAATTTGCGGCCATTTTCTACTGGCCAGAGTGAGAACCTATATCTGGCTGCCACGAATAGGCCGAAAGATTCTATTGGCCAGTGTGAGAGCCAACAGCTGACTGACATGAATGTTAACTAGCATGCTAGCATGCAAAAAAAATCGATAGCTGCATTCATCACAAGTGGGAAAAATTTAAATCTGCATGGCACTTTACTCCAATTGGCTCATTCACTTGCTTAAACTCAACGTTGATTCTGATTTATTGTTAACATTCTTTTTTCATTCAGTTTTTCCAGTTACGTATCCTTTTTTAAAGCTGATCGTTTTGTGTTCATTTTGTTTAGTTCTTTTTTCGTAACAGATTTAATGTTTAGTATAGAGCTTAGAAAAAATTCGCAGTGTGAGATAGGCAAGAAGTAAGGCATGTAGCAATATCAGCACTGCAAAGGTAAGGAAGGGCAAAAATATTTTAAGTCAAAAGGGAGTGATATATATATATATATATATATATATATATATATATATAATTGTGTATTTGGGTAGCAATCCCTGTTTTATAAATGTTTCATTGAAAATAACTCTAGATACATACATAAAAAATCAATACATTCAGTTAAAAGTGAAAATAAAATCATCTTTTTTAATGGCTAAAAGGCAAAGCTGGCATACAAAATATTCAAACAAATTCTATATAATTTATGTTCAGAAAAGAAAAAGATTTATAAAAGTACAAGATAAATTAATTGAAAAACTTAACCCCAGTACTTTGTTCGTCATTTTTAACAAAACACGTATATATATATATATATATATATATATATATATATATATATATATATATACATGTATGTATGTATATAAAGAAATATAGTCATAAGATGTGCTATATTTATGGGATAAAGTGCTCAATATCAGAGATAGAGCGTGTGTAAATATAAAATAAATATAGAAGTCAACACTTCTGGCCTGATGATTGCGTCTAGCATGAAACAGACTGTCGCCTCTAAGTGTTGACTTCTATGTCCACTTTTATATTTATTTATTTATATAAATATATATATATATATATATATATATATATATATATATATATATAATGGACTTTCCTGTCGGTTTTGATGTATGAGGACCTGACAGCTTATTGATTCAGTTATGATGGTTTGTGCGATAATCTTAACTGGTATTTAAGACCCACTAGCGATTTACAAAGGAGGCCACATATATATATATATATATATATATATATTCATTAAATAATATAGACAAGCTTTGTTTATTTATTTTAATTAAGTTCCTTTCATATTGTCTGATAATCTTAGATTGTATTTAAACATGTATCAATATGGTGATTTCTTTTCGTCTTTCAATGATAATGTTATTAATCTTATCAGACAATATGAAAGGAATTTACTGTTTAATGAAACATGCATTAATGAAAAATTGCTGCCTAAATATACACTATATATATATATATATATATATATATATATATATATATATATATATATATATATGTATAGGATAAAGAACAAGTAGGAAACAATTCTTAATCTAACATGTTTCACTTTATTAAAGCTTTTGGGAGAGATCAACATCGAAACGATTAAAAATGATAAAAAGTAATGAGATGCAGATTAATGTTATGTTGTGTTTGGCTATTTCTTATTGATTAGATATGTGTCACGTGTAAATAACAGATAGTAATCAAATATGTTTGGCAAACATTCTTGATACTAAAGTGTTTAAAAGTTAGTAAGATGCAGTAGAATGTTTTGATGAGATATGTGTCATGCGTAAAGAAGTAAAAAATAATATTAAAATAAGTGTAAGAAAACATTCTGGATGTTAAAGTGTGTAAAGGTTAGTGAGACGCTGCAGGATGTTTTGAAAAAATTTTCATCAAAGTATATCTCGTGTATTTTGTATATATATATATATATATATATATATATATATTGATTTTTATGTGTTCAGAAGAGATAAGTTAGTTTCATAAATAACGGATCTGGAGGAAAATGGTGATGTAATGTAGTTTTTAAAACACATGTTAATAGTTGGTAATATTGCTATAAATATATTTTCATAATATTTTCTCTTTAATGAGTTATGTACATTTTTGATAAAGCTGGCATTGGTCAAATTAAAGTAATTAGAGTAATATGAAAGAATTTGAATGTTTATCTAAACACAAATCTCTTTTGTGTTCATGGATGTGGGTCTTTAAACTGAAACAGAAGCTTTAAGTTTTTTTTTTTAAAGCAATTCACCGCAAGCAAGGCAGGAGTGCCACTAGCATGCAATGGGTTACAGAGGATTGAGAACAAGAGTAAAGAGGCATGTTTGAGAGAAGGACAGAGAACAAGCTCAGGGAGTCAAATGTTGATTGACATTACACTTGAATATTTGAAGATTACAGTCATCAGGAAAGCAAGTAAGGGGAAGGGAGTTCCACAGGTGGGAAATGTGGGAGAAGAAGCTGTTTGAAAAGAAGAGATGGTTACATTTATCCATTTCGAAAGTGAAAGGGTGGGACAGAGATGCCAGCCTGGTAGCTCGTTTCAATTCATGTAGTCCAGGAACCAGCAAAAGTAACTTGTTGGAACAGTTGCCATGAAAATATTTATAGAAGAGACTGAGGATGGTCACAGCATGTCCGTGGGATAGCGATTATTGACTAGATGCCAGATCAAGACCTAACATCTTGCATATTCGTATCTGGATTTTGTCAAGGACCTCATGATGTACAGCAGGAGCAACAGATCATACATGACAGCAATATTCCATGGAAGGATGGATGGTTGATACAGTCTAAAAAAAGACGCAATCATTACTTTAATCAAGAAGCACAATTTCAACCATACTTATTATAAAAAAGATATAATTTTGTTGGGTTTCTATCCATAATCTCTCTCTCTCTCTTTCTCTCTCTCTCTCTCTATATATATATATATATATATATATATGTAAATATTCTCAGATGGAGTGTATATGTAGAAGAGACAAAATGAATAAAAAGAGAGAAAAAAGAGGAAAAACTGTACTTAGCTAGCGTGTTTCATCCTCTGAGGGACTTTATCAAATTGCCTTGATAAAGTCCCTCAGAGGATAAAAACATTATCTAAATACAGTTTTCCTCTTGCCTCTTTTATTCATATATATATATATATATATATATATATATATATATATATATATATATATATATATATATATATATATATATATATATATATATGTTTGATAAAATATAGTTTTAAGATATGCAATATCATTGGCAGCAAAAGGAAGGAAAATAGAAAAATGAAAATATCTGGGAAGCAGAGGATGAAAAGTGTGACACCAAAGTCAGAAGGCACATTGAAATAGGAAAGAATTTTTTTTTCTTTCAATAATTTCATCCTAAACAGGGTAATAATCTCTTTAGAATGCTACAGGGGCTGCAGGAAGTGACAGAGAATGTGAAGAGTTTAGTTAAATAAAGTGAAGAAAAAGGCAATAAAAAGCAAATAAAATTTAATGTCTCCAAAACAAAACTGCTTTCATTTAAATACCAGAGAACATTTTATGCCAACTAAATTCCACGATAGCAACATTTTACACCTTGTTGAACTCATGATTTTCAACTAACATGTAGTAGAGTGGTTATATTGAATCAATTGCTAGATCTGCTGCGAGGAAAGTGGTTTTGTTGTGTCGCACCAGACAATTTCTCTCGTCACAATCCATCTTGCATATTTATAAATCTACCATTCATCGGTGCCTTGAATACTGCTGCCATATCTGGTCTGGTGCTTTTATTATATATCTCATGATTCTTGAGAAAATTCAAAGAAGGATTGGTAATGTAAACCAGGGGTTTTCAAATTGTGATCCACGGACCACAGGGGATCCGCAATGACAAGATAGGGGATCCGTGGACAGCAAAGACTTTTTTTATGAGTGACGTGCAACTTATAAGCCCTTATAGGCTGATCATGAAATAAATTGATTCAATAAACTATTTCATAGATTTGATATACTAATATAATTTGTATCTTAAATTGATAAAGATTCTATTCATGCAGAGAAGGAGAAGTCCAACCCTTACCTCACAGTCGCTGGTGGGGTGTGTAAACGGTAGTGTCAGAGCTATGCCATCCAGAACTTCGTTCCTGGTAAGGCCACCAAAGGCGGACAGGTCTGACACACGCCGGCTAACAAGGGCTCTGGTGAAAATCAAGGAGCGTCTGCATCGCAAACGGCGGCTTCTGGTCGTTCCTGTCTCTGTGTCTGTGGGAACCCCGCCGCAAGCAAGAACGTTATCCGAGTAGGCCTGGGTACCCTACTTCTGTAATTTATCCCAAGAATCTTCTTCTCACAACAGGAAGAATCCGCAATCCGCCCAGGGTGAATGCCGCATCAGACAGAGACAGAGATGCAGAGAAGGAACCAAAGGATTTGAATTTTGGATCTGTTTTGCGATTTCCGGCTTTCTCATTGGCACACGTGACGCCTAACAAGGCGTCACGTGTGCAAATCTTCAAACTCAAGATCCATTGTTGAGATGCCAGGTTGGAATTGTTTACATTGTAAATGATTCCAACTTGGCATCCTAACATCAGTCAATTTATCACCAATATGACATAGCTTTACTCTGTCTTTTCTACAAATATTTTCATAGCAATTGTCCTGATGAGCTTTCCCTCTTGATACCTTGACTGTATGAATTAGTGTGCTAATATATTGGTAACTAGGTCTCACCATTTTACTGCTGAACTACCAACATGTGACCATATGTTCTGTTCTAATAGCTTCTTTTCTCACATGTGGAACTTCTTTCCAATTTCTTGCTTCCCTGCCAATCTTCAAAAAGTCACCAATCTTCAAAAAGTCACCACCTTCTTCTGTCTTCCTGAATCCTGTTTCTTAATTGTCCTTTCCATCACTTCTAAAGTCTTCTCATTCTCTTTTATTTCCTGTAATACCCTGTATCCTAGTGGCATTTTCTCCTTGCTCGGGGTGAAATGATACACATCTATATAATAAATGCAAATGTCACTGTGTCACACTTTTTCAACTTTACTCCCAGAGGCCATGGCCCAACATATTATACCATTTTGGAATCAGGCCAACTCTGTGAGCAAATTATAAACATTTTAGACCAGA
>CAHIKZ030000180.1:2695000-2758052 GCA_903632075.3 Acanthosepion pharaonis
AAAAAAAAAAAAAAAATCAAGCACATTAAAGTAAGATATTTTTTGGATTTCTTTTAAGTTAAAAGATAAAATCTAACTAAACACAATGTATTTGCTTTTATTTTATTTAATAAGCCCTTAACTATTATCATACAACAGCATCATATTTTGTTTTCATCAATAAAACCACCATTTGCCTTAATTACAGCTTTTCTTAGCATTCTTTTGAACATTTTTTGAAAAAAGACTAGATTGCAGACCTTCCCAAGCATACTTTAAGCACTGAAAAAGCTCACTCTTACACTTTGGGTATTCTTTTTTTAACTCTTCTATCCAATTATTTCCATACTAATTTAATGTGAGAGAGGTCAGGAGATTGAGGCAGCCAAATCATAATTTCCTTAGTTTTGTTCCATTTTTTTTTTATATATATAATTTAGAAGTGTGTTCTTACTAGGAGGCACAGTGGAATAATGGACAGCAGCTAAGATTGAAGAATCGGAGAGATGAGTTTGAATTCCACTTGAATCCATTATATTCACTTAGTGCTAATAACTTTGGAAAAGGTATCAATCCTCTTCTTCTTCCCCCAGGTATTGGTAAATAGCAAGACAGACTGAGTTCTATAGCCTTGGATGGCAACTGGTCTAGGAGAAGGACAACTCTGAATTCAAAACCTGCGGAGGATCGTTTGGGGACCTTGTAGCTTGTGGTGCATCAGGTTTCTGGATTCAGCTCTTCAAAAAGTGTGGTTGGATGGTAACTGGTCTACCACAGAAAGAAATGGCAACCTATTGCCTTGTCAGTCATGTATCGAAAGATACATGATCACCTAAGCATGTATCATTCATGGTACATGACTGACTGACTGTTCTTACCAACTATCCATAAATCAGATGTTATAGCACATCTTTGCAAAATTGAATGATATTGGGTTTTTTTTTCATGATTTCCTTGACCCAAATCAAATGTCCATCCTTTGTCTTTCCCAAAACACCCAACACCATAATGCGATGGATAAATTGTCATCTAATTATGCAAAAATAAAAATTA
Organism: Acanthosepion pharaonis; assembly: GCA_903632075.3. Taxonomy (NCBI): domain Eukaryota; kingdom Metazoa; phylum Mollusca; class Cephalopoda; order Sepiida; family Sepiidae; genus Acanthosepion; species Acanthosepion pharaonis. The sequence continues at coordinate 2,696,033 of CAHIKZ030000180.1, forward strand.
TACTGACATCTCATTCATACCTTTCCCAAGGTGAATGTAATGGATTTGACTGGAATTCAAACTCGGCTCTCCAATTCCTCAATCCGGGCCGCTATCCATTACTCCACCCATGTATACTCCGTTATAATTCACAAGGTGGTTTTGAGCATGCCGAATGTTAAAGGGTTAAATAAAGGAATAATTAAATAATGATAACTCCTCAAAAAATTCAATAATTCAAATAGAAATTGGATGAGTGTCTGCTAGGTAAGGATATTTGGCAAGAATATTAGAATAACTCAGAAATTATAACAGGAGCCAAATTAATTCAATAACAATGATGTTTCCAGTCATAGATGATAACCAAATCAGAATGTTGATTGAAAATAATCCAGGTCCCATGATACTCCATATATAAGATATAAGCTTTGTAAGGTATTTGAAAACACATGAATCAATACTGTATTTGGGTACCTCATAATTTCAGAGAAAAAATACTAGTGGCCTGCATTTTCATTTCAAACACAATCCATTTTTATAAAGTAGGATCACAGGTGATGCAAAGTGGATTGTTTACAACAATATGGAGGGAAAAATGCTCTCAGAAAAATGTAATGAGTGACCATTAACCACTCCAAAATCTAAACTATATCTTGTGGTATAGAAGGTACATTGTTTATTTTGAGCTCTTACTGTAAAATGAGATATTCAGTTCAAACAAGTTCCAATAGATGCTCTCAGCATGGGGTCTCTCTGAGAAGCCTTCATCATGAATTCAGAGTGCACTTGACAATGATGGAACGTTTTTTGGACCAATTTTTGGAACACTGTTCAAGTGTTCAAAAATGGCCAATCAAAAGAGTTCCAGTTTGAATCAAGACAATACCAGACTGCATGTCTCTTTGCAAAAATTGGTACAGCTTCTATTCTCACTTATCACTTATTTTGGTCCCTACAAAATTCTCTTATTGGGAAGAACCTTAATTCTCTGAAAGCTTGTAAAATCACTTAGATCTTTTCATCACCCAGAAAAATACCAAATTCTGGGAGGATGGAATCATGAACCTGCTTCAAAGATGGTGAATGCCATATGTGGTTGTTTAAATCTATGTACAAATACCTACACAGTCTCTTTGAAATTCAATTAACATAAATTTATGAACTTTTATTTCGATTCAATGCATATATTGAAGAACAATGAAAAGATTTTTAACACAAATTCAAGATAAAATTAAAGTAAGCATAAACAAAAAAAAACTTGTTGATGAGGCTTTGTACTTATTTTTTTAAGTGTGAAGGTTTTTTCTCATTGAAAAGGAATATATTTCTTTAAAAAAGTTATTTAAATAAAATTAAATATATTGTGTGGGGATTACCCCTACTTGTTTTGCCAACACACCATTAAGTGGCACTTATTAGGGACAATAAAAGAATGAATACTATCATTCTTTTCCCTCCTTTCAACCTAACATGCAGTAGGTAGAAGTGTCAAAACTTTCTTCATCCCTGATAGGGATAATATCCTTCTCATAGGTGGCTTATGACTGAACTTTTACACATAGACACACACACACACATGTGTATCATACACATTCCCTAACAACTAAGTTTAATGTCTTTTCTTACTTTTCATCTGTTTGTGTTCAGACATAAACACAGAATAAATTTTGATGGTGAGGTTGCATCTTTTTTTTACTGTGAAGGTCTATTCTCATTGAAGAGGAATTTATTTCTTTAATAAAAAGAAAATCAAACAAAATCGTACAATGAATCAGTCTTGATGATTAAGATTTAAAACTATAAAAAAAACATATGATGTTTCATGAATGAAGTCATAATTATCTCTGAAAAGAAAAAAAAGTTGTTTAAATAATATATATATATATATATATATATTTTTTCATTTTTACATAATTTATATGACAATTTATCCATCGCACATTATATATATATACACACGCACACAGTGTGCGATGGATAAATTGTCATATAAATTATGTAAAAATGAAAATTATACTGACATCTCATTTTAACAGATACATTTGCCAAAATTACATAAAGATATCTTGAGATACTAAAGAATAAATTCATTCAATAAAATCAGTGTTGGCTTCAACCATGGACTCCAGATGACTTTAGAATCTCCTGCAACACTTCTGGACAGTCTCCTCGTTTAAGTTAGTGAATGCTGCCATAATCCTTGCCTTCAGTTCATCTTTGGTCTTACAAGGAGTTTGGTTGGTCTCTTGCTCAGCTGTGTCCTACACATAATAATCAAGCAGGGTGTAGTCTGGGGAGTTAGGTGGCAAGATGTAAGGTGTGATTTTCTTACAGAAATTGCCTGGGTTCTCCCACTTGTGTGGCATGGTGCAGACTCCTGTTGTCAGACATAGGGTACTCAACAGCCATCATCTGGACCCAGGGCAGCACTACCTCCTCAAATATATATATATATATTTTATACATATATATATATGTATGAATGTGTTGTTTTGGTGTAAGGAATATTATTCGTACGATTGGGTCAGTATTTGCGGCTAGCTAAGTTATAATTAAGACAGAAGAAGACCGTCCTCTCCCCATTCCCCTATTTTGGCCTTGTGCCACATTTCTGTATAATTACAGAATAAATATCACTACTTCCTCAAGGCACTTGATGTTGCCCTCCATGTTGGGATTGTGGCCCTGTGGGGAGATAAATGGATTCATAATGTCACCATCACTAGTGATCACTTCAGACAGCATTTGACTCATCCAACTCTTTCTGAATACTCCGCACTGTCCTCAGATTTACGTCTAGACACTCTGAAATGTTCGTATTGGAGCTTCTGGCATGAATGCCAAGCAATATAGCATACTGCTTCCAGATTTCTGGCAGTTGGAATTGAGTCATGGTGCTCTTTTTCTCACAGACAGTGCAAACTCACCACACTATACTGTGGATTCGATAAAATCAAAGCAAACATGCACAAAATTAAAAATATAAAATGTTGAGAATTTACCCACTGACCTCCATATATATATATATATATATATATATATGTGTTGAATGGATGTCATCATTCATTTGAAAATAGGCACCCCGACCATACCTTGACTTAACCTCTTTTCAAAAGTAACTAATATGTTGATACAATATTTGTCGTTGAAAATGTAAACCCTACCAGCCCTTATTAAAATGTTTGGTATTTTCTGTTTCCAAAGAAATTAATATTATAAATGTATATGCTTATAAAGCTCCATAAATTTCAAAATTTGTTATTCCAAAATTCGCTTGAGGATGAAACAGAACTAGGTACTTTAATTTAATTTCTATAATTAAATTAAAGATTTTAGCTTCTGCTTTTGAAACATGAGAACTCTTATGTAGTGATGGATTTTCTAATCAGTTTTTGATGTTAAGATGAAATTCATCAAGGAAGGTGCCGTAGTTTTTCTAATCCATTTACTTTCAAGCTTTCCAAGATCATCTTATATTGAAATGTTTGTTTTTCAAAAAATTCCTTAATTATAATGGATAAATTAATATTTTTAAAATAACTGTAACAGAATGTGTTTGCATGTGTTTTTTTAAAAAAAAATCACCATGACAATGGAATGCAGATTCTATCACAGTTACAATAGCATGATTGTCTTTGTAATTTATTCCTGAATCTTGGAAAAGTTCAAAAATACTTGGGTTAGAAAAAACAAATATTATTCAATGTTTGAATAAAAGATGCTGTCTAAATATATATATATATATATATATATATATATATATATATATATATATATATATATATATATATATAGGATACATGGCTGAGGGTTTGGAACGTTCACATTCTGACCATGATACTTGTGTTCAAATCTCACCATGGTCAATTTGTCAGGAAGGAGATTTCCTGATGTTATTGGACTGGAGGGTTCAATCCCAGCATGCAGCACCTTTAGAAACTGCATGAAAACCATACTATGGGTTGACCCCAGCCTTCTGAGTGAAATTGGTAGATGGAATCCATTGATAGCTGTACTAGCAAGAAGTCACAAGTCATCATGACTGAGGTTTTGAATGTGCTAGCCTTGTTCAAATTGTTGATCAAACGAGATAACACACTCATTTTCAGAAACTGTAACTGCATAGTTGCAGTATAAAACCACAGGTGGGCTCTGTGTGTATTGAATAAACACAAATGTGCCTGAGCACACTTCTGCAATAGGGACTGGCTAGCCACCCTATTAGATGGGTATTCTCAAATCACATGTCCAGCTATACAATATATATATATATATATATATATATATATATATATGGATTCTCATGTCAAGAATGACAGATGAGTTTCTAATGAACAACCTGTGCATGTAAATTGTTTAATGTCGTCAGCTGCTTGTCTCTACTTTTCAAACTTATTTTTTTCTCATTTCATGGTTTCCTCTTTGCCCAGTCTACTGCCGATGTGTTTACAGCCATAACTGAATATGTATACCAAGCTCTTGATAATAACAGTGAAGCTTGAGCTGTTGCCCAATATATCAATGTATCAAAGGCATTTAACAGGGTTTGGCATGTTAGCTTTCTACGTAAGCTTCAGAGATACAGTATTACAGGATGATTATTTGATTTAATCTAATCATTCCTGTCTAAATGAAGGTTTTCTTGAATGGGTTCTCTTCCAGTATTTGCTGGCTGTCTCTCTTCCATTGTGTGCATGTGCACGTGTGTTTATGCACATGTAGATCAAATGGGCCTCCCAAATTGGTTTTGAGCCTCGAGAAGAAGTATGCTTCTATTTTTATATCCATAAGGGGATTCAAAATCTAATTTCACATACAGGTATGAACTTTTTGAAACAAGGTTTTCATTAGTTAGAAAATAATTTCACACTGGCTCATGAAAATCTTTTTCTTGAATTTGCTGGAGTGGTGAAATGAGTTATTGTTATTTTCTAAATTGTCCAAAAAAGAAAGACATGGTAGGTCTATAATTATGTCCACAAGTATTTTGGCCATATCTACCTTTGTGATGATTGTTTATCCAACAAAATTTCTGATGGAATTTTACTGGTTGAAAATATACATAGGATTTAATTCCTATAAAGTTCTTGGAAATGGTGACAAATGTTGATGACAAGAAAAGAGCTTCAGCTGTGTTTTTGAGTTTAAGTTGTGAAGCCAGAGAAGTAGTGCTGGAAATAAAACCTGATAAACTATATACAGATGAAGGAATTAAATTATTGTATGAAAAGCTGGGCTCCCTATTAAAGGTATATACTAATTAAGTGACTCTCACAGCATATGAAAATTTTGAAAAGTATACTATACTATAGAAATGCTGATTTCAATATAGAATTTGAGCATATGGTTCATTAAATCAGTGAACATTAACTGATGCTGTATTGACTTACAGAACTATGAAGTGCACCAGTCTTGAAGAAGACAATGAAAAATTAATAATGTCTCCTGTTAGAGACATAGCACTTAATGAAATGATGATTCAAATAAAAAATGGTGGCAGATGACCAGTGACTTTAGTGAGTACTTACTCTTCAGCAATCAATTAAATAAAATCTAAACCAGCAGATGTGCAGACAGAGAAAGTAAGTTATAGATCAAGCCATTAAATCAACAGAACTATTATAAGGATGGAGAAGCAATACCTGTAGAGGCAACAGATCAAATAAAGGAAGCAGAGGTTGTACCAAATATCCAAAGAATAAAACCAAAAAACAAAATCTTCCTGGACTGGATGGTAAACTCACTGATTGCATTTATGTAGTGCTCCATTGCATGTTTTTGTTATAATTGTTGATAAATACTATTATTATTATGCTCTACTTTGTATTGAGCAGTTTTTGAAAAAATATAATGTGTGGACATTGGTACTGACCTAACTCATACTATACTTGGATATATATATATATATATATATAGATTAAGTCCGATAATTATTTTAATATATTTATTGTTTATATGTTATTTTTAAACGTAAATATTTAAGTAAATGCTCTGCTTATAATAAACATTATTAACAACATACCAGCCTGAATGTCCGAGAAATTTCACAGAAAATATGTGTCCTTGGACACATTGCTACATATTGAGAAAAATCATGGGAAATTTGTAGTTTAAAAGGAGTAGTTTGACCTTGCTACCAAGACTCTTCCTGATGACCTTGTCTGAATGGTAAAGAACACACTCTTTAATCTTTCTATCAGGTAAAAGGCCAAATAAATATATGAAATTTCTCGGACATTCAGGCTGGTAATATGTTGTTATTAATGTTTATTATAAACAAAGCATTTACTTAAATATTTGTACCTTTAAAAATAGGGTATGAACCATATATATATATTACTTTAATTCAATTTAATTCAAATAATTATATTGTAGTTTTAGGCTCTTGTTCTGAAACATGAGACCTCTTATGTAGCGAGTTGGAATCATATTTTTAAATAAATAATTATATTTATGCTCTACTTTTGTATCGAGCACTATTTTTTAAAAATGATAACAAAAATACTAAAGAACCTTGGATTATTTACCTAACCAGTTCTTTCCTATTTTCTATATATTTTCATATATATATATATATATATATATATATATATATATATATATATGAAGAAATATAGTCTTAAGATGTGCTATATTTATGGGATAAAGTGCTCAATATTAGAGATAGAGCGTGTGTAAATATAAAAGTGAACATAGAAGTCAGCACTTAGAGGCGACAGTCTTTCATGCATGATGCAATCCTCAGGCCACGAGTGCTCGTGGCCTGAGGATTGCATCTAACATAAAACAGACTGTCGCCTCTTCTTTAAATTCACTTTATATATATATATATATATATATATATATATATATATATATTGGTTACTTCCATAAAACATGTGAAAATTTTTTAGCTTTTTTACTTTTCATTTCTTTCCTAAATATATACATCTGTGTGGTTTTTGCGGTTTTTTACTAACATTATCATCTTTTTCTTCTGTTTTCTGGCAATCGTTCCTATCATTAATCATACAAAAAATCATTTGTCAATTTCTACACTCAACCTTCTTTCTTTCATGAGAAATGCACAAGCTCTAAAAGAGAACAACCCCCCTACCCCCCCACAACACTTACCAGAATGAAAGAGAAAAAGAAAATATTTGCCTGGAATATTATCCCTTGGTATCTGTCAGAATACTTGCTTTGTTTGCAAAATATCAAAGAGATAATAATATAAAAAAAAAAAAAATCTAAAAATATTAAAGCCTCCTCCCCCACAAAAAATACAACCATGAGGAATTGATCTCTGGGATATTTTGATTCTAAATCTGGGAAGGTTGAATTAGAGAAGACCAAGTCCCATGTTGAGCCAAGATTTCTTAAGGAAAAAAAGATAGGTTTCATTCAAATTCCAACAGAAAATACTAAGAAATTTCTTCATATTTCATTTCCCTTGCTTGTCTGTCTGTTTCAGTAGAAATAAAAAATGAATTGTGCAACAGACAAAAATAGAAAGTGAGTACATAAGACAAGGATGTGTCTTCTTGCCAGATTTATTTAACTTATACAGTGAGGCTGTCCAAAAGGATATGGACACCTGACCAGGATTTATTATTAGTGGATGCAATCTTAATAAGAAATGCTAAGATTATGATCAGAATTATATATTCCAGAGAGTCAGTCCTCCTGTATGGTAATGAATACTGGACAATCTCCTCAGATGAAAAGGGACTTGAAGCAACAAAATGTAGTTCCACAGAAGGATGCTGAGGATGCCACGGACCAAACATGTGAGCAACGACAAGGTTTTAGAGAAAATGGAAACAAAAAGGAAACTTATACTTAACATCAGGAAAAGACAGTTGAAGTTTTTACAGAAGGATGCTGAGGATACAATGAACTGAACCTGTGATCATCGACAAGGTTTTAGAGAAAATGGAAACAAAAAAGGAAACTTGTACTTAAAATCAGGAAGAGAGTTGGAATTTCTACAGAACGATGCTGAGGATACCATGGACCGAACATGCAAGCAGCAATGAGGTTTTAGAAAACATGGAAACAAAAAGGAAACTTATACTTACAATCAGGAAAAACCGTTGAAGTTCCTACAGAAGGATGCTGAGGATACCATGGACCTAACATGTGAGCAACAAGGTTTTAGAGAGAATGAAAACTAAAAGGATACTTATACTTAAGATCAGATAGAGACAGATCAAATTTTGTGGACACATAATGAGGAAAGAAGGCTTAGAACATTTAATACTCACAGGACAGACTTAAGGCAAGAGTGCCAGAAGAAAATAACATCTACCAAGTGAATTGTATGAATGGATGGTGGAACAAAGTTTAGAAGATATAAGAAAAAGATAAAATTTATTTAGAGCTACAAAGGAAATTGTGGAGAGTTATGATGATCACCAACGTTCTTAAGGGACATAACTCACAGAAGAAGAAGAATGCAAATGCAGAAGGATGTACAATTATGTACTATCATGTTTTACAGATTATACAAAGATCTCTTTGAACTACTAGAAAAACTTTGGAAAAGATGTTAGAATAATCCATACTTATACTGGGAAGAAACTGACTGCATGCGGATAGAAAATGAATTGAATAGCTATACAAAAAATAGAAAGAGACATGAAACAAGGATGTGGCATCTTATCCCCAGATTTATTCAAAACCACATCAAAGAGATGCCAAGAGAACAGAAGATCAAGACAGGATTTATTATCGGTGAGTGTATTCTTAACAATATAAGACCTGCAGATGACTCTATCATAGAGTCACTGATAAAATAACGTACTTCTTGCAAGCAAACCAGCCACACTCACTCTATATTCCAACAGTGAGAAGTAAGTTCCACTTGAACAGCTTCTTGCTGCAAACCACTGCCCTGTGGAACTGACTACAATTTTAATCTGCTCAAGGCTACGGATAACCATTATTTTCCACTCTCATACACACACATATAGCCTAACAATGCATAATCTACCAAGAGAGTTTGAGCAAATGGATGGCGGATCAAGGTTTAGGAGAGATAAGAAAAAGATAAGAGCTACAAAAAAAAATAAGAGCTAAAAAGAAAAATTGTGGAGTTAAGATGGTCACCGACATTCTTCAGGGACACGTCACATAGAAGAATACAAGTGCAGAAGGATGTACAATTTTGTACACTCATGTTTTATGGATTATACAGAAGATCTATTTGAACTGTTAGGAAAACTCGATCTATTTGGAAAAGATGTTAGAATAATATAGAACTTATACTGGGAGGAAACCGCATACATGCGGACAGAAAATGAATTCAATAGATGCATGAGAACAGGAAGAGGGCATAAGACAAGGATGTATTTTCTCACCAGATTTATTTAACCCATAGAGTGAGGTAATTTTAAGCAGCCTGAAGATTCTGCTGGGATTTATTATTAGTGAGCACAGCCTCAACAACAGTTTATGGCCACATCATATTGAAACATCAGTTCCCATATGATCGCCAAAGTTAAGCAACGTCAAGCTTTTTCAGTACATAGAGCAGCGACTTCTTGGGAATAACTGGTGGTATAAGATTGAGTGTATGAGTGGCGTCATGGATAATGACTTGGATATGTTAATCTGAGTTCCAATTCCTGTTGGGTTCATTATATCCACTTCCATGAAAATACCCTTGATAAATGTATTAATCCAGCTCTTATCCTCCCATCTATAGGTTAATTATAAGCCTTATATCACTAAACCATTATTATCACAAAAAAAAATAATTCTTATAATCTAAAAGTATTTTCTGGCTTTAAATAACCTAACAAGTTTAGGTAAGCCATATTTTGAACAGGAGTAGAGGTTTATCCTTTGTTTCCTATTTAGGGTTGGTTTTCCAGTTCCTTTGAAATTCTACTTCAACTGTATACTTCTTACATCCTTGTTTAAAATTGAACTTTTACTTATTATTTATTTACATTTTTTTACTTTAATAGGAGTAGGTATGTTTGTCTATCAACCAGTTCACACTCCTCCCTACTCTTTTGAACAAGTGTAGATGTTTATCCTTGTGCACTGTTTAGGATTGGGTTTCTAGTTTCCTCTAAAGCCTTTTCATTACCTTTTAGTTCCAGTGGCCACTTGCTTCTGTGGCATTATCACCTTGCTTGGGGGTGGAGCTTCTTACTCTGTAACTTTCTATCTTGTGTGGCTCTTGTGAGCATCACTGTAAAAAAAAAATCAAGGGCCTCAACATAAGATATGCAAATGGTGCCATATTGATGACAAGCATAAGAAAAAACTGCAGGTCTTTTTAGAAAAGTTAGTAAAAGAAGGACTAAACCATGAATTTTAAGAATAAAGAATGTATGGTTATTAACAAAAGGGACTACTGAGAATGTGAGCTACAAATTAGAGATGTCAAAATAAAGTACTGAAATTTAACTGGGAACATTATAACAAAGGACAGTGTTGTGTCGGAAACCTACCCCCGCCTCTTGAAGATGAACTTGTCTGTGAACAAAGACTTTAAATAGTGGCATGTCAGTTGACATGAGGAGAGATAAACCGAGAAGTTCTTAGCTGAGCTAGTTATTGACTACTCAGGCAATTTCTGTACCTTTTTACCAACCTATTAAAACCCTTTTATTGTTATGTGTTATTTGGCGTTTGTCTCTACTAACCCCAAATCAACATCATAACAGTGGCGACGAGAGATTTGTTCATCACGCTGAGTGGAGAATTTTTCAACCCTAGAGTGGAACGTTTAAGCCCAGATCCCAAAAGAAAAAGATATTAATTCCTCCGGAATTAATCTCAAGGGGGAGGTGTTGTGTCAGAAACCTACCCGCCCCCCTCTTGAAGATGAACTTGTCTACGTCTGTGAACAAAGACTTTAAATAGTGGCATGTCAGTTGACATGGAAGATAGATAGACAGAGAAGTTCTTAGCTGAGCTAGTTATTGACTACTCAGGCGATTTCTGTACCTTTTTACCCACCTATTAAAACCCTTTTTATTGTTACGTGTTATTTGGCGTTTGTCTCTACTAACCCCAAATCAACATCATAACAGACAGAAAATGTGACACTGAAATCCAAAGACACTTTAAAATAATATAATTCTACCGATGAATGTAGAGATAACCATGTGCAGACAGAGAAAGTAAGCCAAAAGATCAAGCCACCAAAATTAACAAAAGTATTATCAGAGTAAAATATGAAGAAGTAATACCTGTAGAAGCAACAGATCAAATAGAGGAAGCAGAGGTTGTATCAAAATATACATAGGATTTAATTCCTATAAAGTTCTTGGAAATGGTGACAAATGTTAATGCCAAGAAAAAAGCTTCAGCTGTGTTTTTGAGTTTAAGTTGTGAAGCCAGAAAAGTAGTGTTGAAAATAGACCCTGATAAATGAAATACTGATGAAAGAATTAAATTATTGTATGAAAACCTGGGCTCTCTATTAAAGTTAAATACTAATTAAGTGGCTCTGACATCATATAGAAACTTTGAAAAGTATACTAGACTATAAAAATGCTGATTTCAATATAGAATTTGAGCATATGGTTCATTAAATTAGTGAACATTAACTGATGCTGCATTGACTTACAGAACTATGAAGTGCACCAGTCTTGAAGAAGACAATGAAACATTAATAATGTCTCCTGTTAGAGACATAGCACTTAATGAAATGATGATTCAAATAAAAAATGGTGGCAGATGACCAGTGACTTTAGTGAGTACTTACTCTTCAGCAATCAATTAAATAAAATCTAAACCAGCAGATGTGCAGACAGAGAAAGTAAGTTATAGATCAAGCCATTAAATCAACAGAAGTATTATAAGGATGGAGAAGCAATACCTGTAGAGGCAACAGATCAAATAAAGGAAGCAGAGGTTGTACCAAATATCCAAAGAATAAAACCAAAAAACAAAATCTTCCTGGACTGGATGGTAAACCCACTAGCTGTGCTATTTGTGGATCTATGATGCACTGGGCTAAAAATTACTAAAATTCCTCTGGCAAATGAAATGAGGAAGATATGTTCAAAGAGAAAGAGCTTGGATGTACGGATGGTATCATGGATAATGGCTTTGAATTGTTACTCTGAGGACTGAGTTCCGCTTCCTGTTGGGTTCGTTATGTCACTTACATGCAAATACCATTGGGAAAAAGTATTTATACACCTCTTATTCTCCCAGCTGTAGGTTAATTAGTTAGATTTGTATCACTATGGATGGATCATTTGACAAATGGGGAAGTTTTAAATCGAGTACAAACTACAAAGAAACTTTTGCTAATAATCAGTAAAAGATACCTGAAGTTTTTGAGACACATAATGAAAAATAAAACCAAGAAACAAAATCCTTTTGGGGCATATGGATCTATGATGCTGTTGTAGAGTAGTTTTCACAGTGGAGGCTTGTATTTCAATAAGTCGTCTTAAATTAGGTTTGACGTACAAAATGTTAGGAACTTGAAAATAAGAGTTAATGACGCAGCAATCTAGTTGTGATGGTTGGTACTTCAATGTTCGATATCGTATGACTCACTCAACACCACTGAGCTGAACTGGCAACTGCTACTACTACTTATTATGTGTGGGAGAGTCTATTACAATAGAATAGGTATATGGTATGACAGATGTACTGGGATAAAAATGACTAACATGCCACTGGTAAAGGAAATGCGAAAAATGTTCAAAACCAAAGAGCTTGGATGTATGGATAGTATCAAGGATAATGGCTTTAATCGAAGAGCTGAGTTCAAATTCCTGTTGGGTTTATTATGCTATTTACATGAAAATACCCTTGGGAAATGTATTAATACACCTCTTATTCTCCCAGCTGTAGGTAGTAAAACTTGTATCACTATGGATGGATCATTTGACAAATGGGGAAGTTTTAAAGTGAGTACAAACTACAAAGAAACTTTTGTTAATAATCAGTAAGAGATACCTGAAATTTTTGAGACACATAATGAGGAAAGAGTGTTTGGAGAATTGAACATTCCCAAGACATAATTTCAATTTTAGTAATGCATGGTTGTTAACAAAAGGGAACAGTCCAATGTGCAAATTACAAATTGGAGATACCAAAATCAAATAAGTACAGCAATTTAAATATCTGGGAGGTGTTTTCACAGAGGACAGAAAGAGAAACAAGGAAATCCAAAAGGCTCATTGGGATAGCAAAAGATGCCTTCTAAAAGCTAAGCAAAGTATTAAGAAACAGGAAAACTTCATTAAAAACAAACAAAAAAGTCAGTCAGTTAAGTGGCATATATGATATGTGCTTGAGCGATAATGTATTTTTCGATACCTGACTGACGAGTAAGATTTTTTCCCGAAGTAGGTGGCCATTTATTTCTGTGGTAGACTGGTTGCTAAACAAGGCTAAAGAACCCAGTCTGTTCTGCTATTCAACCCATAGCTGGGGAGAGAAGAGATTGAGTCATATGTTTCCCAAGGATATTTGTGCATAAGTGAATCTAATGAACTCAACTGGAATTCAAACTCAGCTCTCTGAATTCTCACTCTGAGCCAATATCCACAACAGCAGTGAATTCTAGATGTGCTCTACACAGATGAAGACTTGTGAAGAAACAGAAATGTGGTTCTACAGAAGGATGCTGAGAATACCATGGACTGAACATATGAGTGACAAGAAAGCTTTAGAGCAAATAGAAACAAAAAGAACACATATTTAACCTCCGAAAGAGATAACTGAAATTTCTAGGGGCAGATAATGAGGGGTTGGAAAATTTGATACTCCCAAGACAGATTGAAGGCAAGAGGGAAAGAGGAAAGCAACAGATAACCTACCTAGTGGGTTTGAGTAAATAGATGACAGAACAGGTTTTCAAGGTAACAAAAAAACAAAATTTATTAACAGCTATAAAGGACAAGAAATTGTGGTGAGCCATGATCACCAATGTCCAGAATGGACACAGACTCATATAAAAGGAAGAATACAGTTTTAATTATAAGAAGGAGTAATTTATTAAGGTGAACATGTATTGAAAGAATATTGTCATGAAGTTAACATTCATGTTATAAGGAAAAGTCTGCAAATTTTTTGTTTCTTCTGGCATGTAATCAATTCCCATAATCCATTTCCTTCGGTCAAACATTCCACTGACCACACTGTGCGTCTTCTGTTCAGTACAGCAGTAATCATTCTTCCAGTTGCCTTCATTATGCCCCATTTTTGTCTCCTCACAGCCAAAATTTACATATGTGAAAAGATAGTCTTGCAAGAGTCTATCCGACTTTAAGATCTATCTCTTTTAAATGTGTGATCCGTGAAGCTACCATTTTTCCTTTTGCCACAGTTTACATGTGAGATCTTTTCAAATTCATTTTCATCCTGGAGGTAAGCCATTTTCTCTAGCATTACATTGACTGTTGCAAAAGATGCATACACCCTGAGCCCTCATTGCCCTGTACTTTATTACAAGGCCATACAACATATTTTTTTCCTCACAAAACTAATGATGTTACAATGTAGGGTGATTTAAAAAAAAATAGTAATAAAAATTTAAAAAAAAATAAAAGTAATAGAAAGTTGAATAAGATAAGCTTAAACATCAGATTTAAAAACTGAGCATTATTTATCTTAAAGGTTTTCAATATAGACTGTTTTATTTATCTGTCTTTTATGGCTTTTTCTTAATCATTTCATTCTAAACAAGGTGATAAAGTCCCTCAGATGCAAAGGGTTACTAAACAGGAATGAATCTGAGAGAAAAACATTAAGGAGAGAGAGTGGAAAATAAAAGAACAGCTTTTAAGAAAACAGATGATGATGATTGAGATTGCATTTAAATTTTAGAAGATCAAAGTCATAAAATGTCATATATTGTCATAGAATGTGCCATGAACTTATTCAATCATTAATTTAATATTAATCAGAATGTTAAAATAAGAAATCTGTGACATTTTCATGGGTTAAAACTATTAAGTACTTATTGTTTTCATTTTCCTTAAAACTTGCTCATTGCTTATATGATCTTTCCATGGTATTCTCAACACCCTTCTATAGATTAAATGATTTGGGATTTTTTTATAACTTATCAACTAGGGCAGTTGACAAAAATCCAGTTACCATTAATAAAATAACATGTTTATAAGAAGGGTATTTAACTAAAAAGAAAGAAAGAAAGATGTGTTTAACAATTTCAAATCTTATCATTTGTACCCACTTCTTAAAATAACAACTATCACTCATATTTATGATTGTTATTGCAATATTTTGTTAAAATTGGTTAGCTTAAATATTTAATGATGTGATAGGAGAATTTCTATAGATATTTTATTGTCATAGAACTCACCATGATCTTATTCAGTCATTAGCATAAGATTCATCAGAATATTAAAATTGGAAAACTGTGAAATTGTCATGGGTATTTCTAGTAATAAATTTACTCTTCAATGATTCTAAAGTTGTGAGGAGTTTTGCTGACATCTTGAATCAAGAACAGATTTTCTATTGGTGACGTCAGTGTGTTTATCCAACATAATAATAATTGATATCAATTGCAGAACTTGTTTTTTTTAAAGCCCACACATCTTTAAAATTTCAAAATCATTCTTGCACCCATTGAAATTACAGCTAAAATATAAATTTTTAAGAAGTTTAAATTGGCCAATCTAATATTAAAAAGTGAAGTTCAACTAGTATAAGGTTAAAATTTATCAGATATCAAAATGAAAAATTTGTATTAAAATAAAACCATTTAAAAAGCACTGGTTACCATTGCTTTTTTCTTGGCTTTAAAGTGTTTGGCATTTTGGTGCTGTATGTCAGTAGAAACATCCTACTGATTTCTGAACTTTGTCTTTATCTGAAGTAGGGACAGAAAAAAAAGAAAAAAGAAAGAAAATTCTTGAAAAATGATGGTTTTTCTGGAAAGTAAATCAAGGGAAGATAACTCATGTGGAGTTCTATGATCTGAGATTTTTTTAATTTTTATTTTCATGCTAATTGGGATACCAAATATGAAGATAATTTGCTGATTTGGGATATGAAAGAAAAAAAGAAGTAGTATACATCACCAATAACATGCAAAAAAAAATTAATTTTTTTGGTACCATGACGTTCACCCTATACAAAGCCTGGGAGCCACTCTAGGTAGAGGATTACCTAGAAACACAATTTAGGCAGATATGTGGGGAATATAATAGTTAATCTTAGACTTGAATAGCTTAAGATTGTAGTGTTTGGTACAACATCCGTTTGGAAGTCAGCTCCACAGAGCTGCAGTTCATGGGAAGAAGTTGTTCAATCTCACAAATGTACTATGAAGAGAATGAGGGTGGTTCACTACAATGTGTGTAGCATGGTGGGTCTTAGGCATGAGAGCTAGTTAGCACATTCTTTTTACTCCTCCTGCCAAATTACGTGATGTAACAAATGCATGATTAAAACTTTCAGGAAGCAATGACAAAATGCTACTTTAATACTGTTCATTATCATAAAAATAATATAATATGTGTGTGTGTATATATATATATATATATATATATATGTGTGTGTCCGTGCAAATATATAGAAAAATAGGAAAGAACATGTTAGGTAAATAATCTGGAGTTCTTTAATATTTTTATTTTATTTTAAAAAAAACAGTGCTCCATACAGAAGTAGAGCTTAAATTATAATTATTTAAAAAAGAAATATGATTCCTTCGCTACATAAGAGTTTTCATGTTTCAAAAACAAGAGCCCAAAAACCTCAATATAATTATTAAAATGAAATTGAATTAAAGTATTGAGCCCTGTTTCATCCTCAAGTTAAAATTTAGTTATCCTAAATTTCCGCTTGAGGATGAAACTAGACTCGATACTTTAATTCAATTTAATTTTAATAATTATATTGAGGTTTTTGGCTCTTGTTTTTAAAACATGAGAACTCCTATGTAGTGAAGGAATCATATTTTTAAAAAAATAATTATTATATACATACATATATATCTATATATATATATATATATATATATATATATATATAAAGAGTATGTCAGTATACCTTAAATGCAACCTTTTCAGCCAACACGTTATCAAAAGGTGGATTTGGCAAATAGAAAAATAGAACAAAATACTGTACACACAATTACAGAAATAGCAGATGAGAATGGGAAACTGGAACATGTTTAAAATAGATTTTAATTGTAAACAAGTCAATGGTCAAAAGCTGATAATAAAAGTCTCCAAAAAGAGTATAAAATAGAAAAAAAATTTACACATATTCCCCTGAACAAACACAAGGAACGAATGAAGTGATCCTTCTGATTACATAGGCTAGTCTGATGAAACTTGATGTATAGAGCCTCGAGAACTCTGAGCTGGTGAACAGAGTGAACTCTATGTAAAATAGAGAAAAATGTGTCACTATATTTGGAGGCACAGTCTGGATTGTCTCATAGATGTTGTCCAGTGGACGAGTAATGAACATATTGTGTGGTTCTCAATAAATGACTCTTATTGCTAGATTGCAAATAAGCAGGCAACAATGTCAGTTTTCAACCTTTGATTGGTCTGTTCTATATATATATATAACAGCATTTAAATTTGTATATAACAGAGCTATTCTGAAAATAGGACAACTGATCTTTATTAAAGGATGGAAACACGGATCTAGTCTGAAAGATAGTACACAACTTTAGAGCGTTATAACACAAAGTAATACAAGCCAAAACAGGCACTTCTTACTTAATATATATATATATATATATATATATATATATATATATATATATATATATATATATATATATATCCTTCTTTGTGCAAACAACGGGAGTGTTTTGTTGGGACTCGCTGTCATTTGTTTCTAGTTCCTTTTGCATATTTTTTTTTCACAATTCCTTTTATTGTACATTTTTCTTGTTAATTTTAAATCTCCCGTTGAAGCCTGAAGAGCGGGGAGCAAAACCGGTTGCTTCACCCATTTTTTTTTTTTTTTTAATATGTCTCGTAATATTAACTTTTATACTTTTATTTCGATCATTAAATTTTGTACCTACAAAAATATCTTTTATATATATATATATATATATATATATATATATATATATATATAATAACTAAGAATGTCCCCTGCAAAATGTTTGGAAAAAGGGGTGGGAAGAGCCATGCTGTCACTTTTCATGTTTGGAGAGAACAAAAAGAAAAAGTAATGAGAGAATATATTTTTTTTAATCATTTCACCCCAAACAAGGCAATAAAGCAAAATATATATATATATATAACTAAGAATGTCCCCTGCAAAATGTTTGGAAAAAGGGGTGGGAAGAGCCATGCTGTCACTTTTCCTGTTTGGAGAGAACAAAAAGAAAAAGTAATGAGAGAATATATTTTTTTTAATCATTTCACCCCAAACAAGGCAATAAAGCAAAAATATATATATATATAACTAAGAATGTCCCCTGCAAAATGTTTGGAAAAGGGGTTGGAAGAGCCATGCTGTCACTTTTCCTGTTTGGAGAGAACAAAAAGAAAAAAGTAATGAGAGAATATATTTTTTTTAATCATTTCACCCCAAACAAGGCAATAAAGCAAAATGGAGGAGGTTACTGAGTGAGAGAGAATGAGAAAAAGAAACAAACAACTGTTAATGAAAGAACATAAATTATGAAATCAAGATAACTAGTAGCATTACATTTAAATTTTTAATGATAAACACATACATACACACACACACACACACACAAATATATATATATATATATATATATATATATATATATATATATATATCTTATATAAAATAACTTGGTTCACATAATTTTAGAATCTGGTAAATATACTTTCCCAAGGGAGTAAAAAACACGGGGTCAAGAGAATTATTTGCCTTTTGATACACCAATTTTTTATGGGCACAAAGGTCAAACATTGCCCACAATTGAGGCATTACCCACAAATTAGCACTGTAGGTGGGAACTAATAATTTTGACAATGGTTTTTTATTTATATTTGGACAATTAATTCTGTTTCTGTGTGCAAAGTAAAACAATACAAACTTCCTAAATAAAACTAGCATATTCAAAAATGCCATATCAAAAATTCCTCACCTTAGAAAATAATTTCAAGAAACAAATAAATTTTTCTGGTGGGGATAGGCAATAATTTTATCCTCACTTGTAAACCATTCCAAAACTTTGACATTGCTGAAAATACTGCAAAATCAACATTAGTGGTGTTCACTCGTAATTGTGTCCGGTTGGCATTCAAGCATTTTGGCACTCAAATTGGCTGACAGCTTCTGCGTACTCAACCGCTGATGAATTATTAATACAACACGTTCTGTAGATATCTTTAGTGTATCGGCAATTCTTTTGGTTGAGATTTGTCAACAATTTTAGAAGGAGTGACACTAGTGAAAGCCTCTCTGTGCTGCATCTTGGGTTTCAAAATCTACATGTTGAAAATTGGCACACCACTTCATCACTGCAACTTGTCACCCAATGTTTGCATTGTGCATGAACTGATTTCAAAGTTTTCTTCAGCAGGAACAGACAGTCAGGATTTGCCAACACTTGAAAATTCCACCCTTTCCCTTGACATGGTTCAGTCAATGATCTGAAATGAGAACCCTGAAAATTTGTATTTAAAAAGACAGTAAAAACCTCAAATTTACAGTCCTGGAACCAATGGATTCTACATTTAATGGACAGAAATCCACAGGTAGTGTCTGTCTAGAACTCAAAACACCTGTGCATAATGAGCAAAGTTTGTTAGTTTCAGAATTTCTTGCTGTTGTTTACTGGCGCAATCAACAGACACTCATTGGTAATTCCAGAATTGATCACTTTTGCTTACTTGGGCACACATCATATACACACATGCATTGTCTCTTGAAAATTTAATACTGATTTTGGTACAGTATACAGAATTGTCTTTCGTTAAACCCTTCACTATGGTATCCAAATATAACGGAGATGAGAAAAGGAAGCACACTAAACTTAGTATTGGTAACAAATTGCAACTTTTTAAAAAAGTTTATTTAGAGGTAAATTTAAAGCATAACATACACAGCATCTCTATATATATATATATCTGTAAGTGTGTGTAATACGAGGTGGGAGAAAAGATCATAGGCTGACTATGAATGAATTGCTGGAACTGTGAAATTTTGCATGCTTTAATTTCAACTCATCTTGTTAATTTCAATATATATATATATATATATATATATATATATATTACACAACAAAATCCAAATATATATATTAAGGGTGACACTGAGATCTGTAGATGTATTGGGATGGCCAAGAACACATTCCAAAAGCTGGGCAGAGTATTGCGAGACAGGAGGATTTCTTTGGTAACAAAGAAAAGAATACTGAGCTGTTACAAAACATCTGTCTTTCTTTACAGCAGTGCATGTTGGATGATTTCCTCAAAGATGAAGAAGAGACTCAAGGCGATTGAGATGTGGTTCTACAGAAGGATGTTAAGGATATCACGGACCGAGCGTGTGAGCAACGAAGAGGTCTTAGAGAGGATGCAAACAAGGAGGATGCTTATAATTAATATCAGGAAGAGGTAGCTGGAGTTTCTGGGACACATAATGAGAAAGGAGGGGCTGGAGAATCTGATACTCACGGGTCGAATAGAGGGAAAGAGAGACAAGGGAAAACAATGTGTGACATACCTGGCAGGCTTAAGCAAGTGGATGACAGAATATAGTCTGGGGGAGGAAGCAGAGGAAAGGAACTTGTTGAGAGCTGTAAGGGATAGAGGGAGGTGGAGAGCCATGATCACCTATATCCTGAAAAGACATGGCACATAAAAAGAAAGATACAGTATTGTTTTTGTATTGTTTTTGTCAAGCCCTTTATGGCATCCAGTCGTAACGGAGGTGAGA
This sequence comes from Acanthosepion pharaonis, assembly GCA_903632075.3. Lineage (NCBI taxonomy): Eukaryota > Metazoa > Mollusca > Cephalopoda > Sepiida > Sepiidae > Acanthosepion > Acanthosepion pharaonis. The sequence continues at coordinate 2,716,838 of CAHIKZ030000180.1, forward strand.
AAGAGAAATGCACTTACATTATTTTTTTGACAAATTGGAACTTAAGAATTTATTAAGAGTTTCCTTGGTCTCTCTCTATCTGTGTTTGTTTTCTGTGTGTGTGTGATTTATTTTAAGTTACTATAGAGTGACTTAAAATTAAAATACAAATACATATATACTTTATTTACATTTACTTATAATAATTTTGTAGAGTACTGGGTGTTTTTAGGCCACATTACAATTATAACAACTTTAGTATAGGAGATAAGGAAATTGAACATAGAATAGTCTGCTTGAGAAGTAGTTTGAACTGTAAAATGAGGTAACCTTGCCTCTGTGTATGGATCAATTATAACAAGTTTAGTATAGGAGATAAGGAAATTGAACATAGAACAGGCTGTTTGAGAGGTAGTTTGAACTATAAAATGAGGTGACCTTGCCTTAGTGTATGGATCAATTATAACAAGTTTTGTATAGAAGATAAGGAAATTGAACATAGAATTGGCTGTTTGAGAGGTAGTTTTAACTGTAAAATGAGGTAGCCTTGCCTTAGTGTATGGATCAATTATAACAAGTTTTGTATAGAAGATAAGGAAATTGAACATAGAATAGGCTGTTTGAGAGGTAGTTTTAGCTGTAAAATGAGGTAACCTTGCCTTAGTGTATGGATCAATTATAACAAGTTTTGTATAGAAGATAAGGAAATTGAACATAGAATAGGCTGTTTGAGAGGTAGTTTTAACTGTAAAATGAGGTAGCCTTGCCTTAGTGTATGGATCAATTATAACAAGTTTTGTATAGAAGATAAGGAAATTGAACATAGAATAGGCTGTTTGAGAGGTAGTTTTAGCTGTAAAATGAGGTAACCTTGCCTTAGTGTATGGATCAATTATAACAAGTTTTTTGTATAGAAGATAAGGAAATTGAACATAGAATAGGCTGTTTGAGAGGTAGTTTTAACTGTAAAATGAGGTAGCCTTGCCTTAGTGTATGGATCAATTATAACAAGTTTTGTATAGAAGATAAGGAAATTGAACATAGAATAGGCTGCTTGAGAAGTAGTTTGAACTATAAAATGAGGTGACCTTGCCTTAGTGTATGGATCAATTATAACAAGTTTTGTATAGAAGATAAGGGAATTGAACATAGAATAGGCTGTTTGAGAAGTAGTTTTAACTGTAAAATGAGGTAACCTTGCCTTAGTGTATGGATCAATTATAACAAGTTTTGTATAGAAGATAAGGAAATTGAACATAGAATAGGCTGTTTGAGAGGTAGTTTGAACTGTAAAATGAGGTAACCTTGCCTTAGTGTATGGATCAATTATAACAAGTTTTGTATAGAAGATAAGGAAATTGAACATAGAATAGGCTGTTTGAGAAGTAGTTTGAACTGTAAAATGAGGTGACCTTGCCTTAGTGTATGGATCAATTATAACAAGTTTTGTATAGAAGATAAGGAAATTGAACATAGAATAGGCTGTTTGAGAAGTAGTTTGAACTGTAAAATGAGGTGACCTTGCCTTAGTGTATGGATCAATTATAACAAGTTTTGTATAGAAGATATGGAAATTGAACATAGAATAGATTGTGGTAAAGATAATTTCATCCAACACTGCAAATTGACACAAGCCAAATCAATATCCTAAAAACTTAAGTTGTGTTCTTCAATATCCTCATCACATACAGATTTTTATATGGATGTCATACTTGCCACCAAAGTCATTCAGAAATATTTAAACTGTCAGCTGTATAGAAACATTTTCTCAGATCAATGATTAAAAATGGCTTTGAGTAAAGAAAGCTCTCAGCAAGGACCATCCTTCTCCAAAGCTCATAGATTAGTACTACAGATTCACAAGCAAATATCTGTATGAAATAATAGAAACCACATGAATTGAGGACTTTCAGAAGTAGCAACAACTAAAATGGATAGCACATGTAACTGGAAAAGAAAATAATGACATAATCAATATGGTGAGGTTCCACACTACATCGAACAAAAGGTTAGGAAGGAAACCCCCACCAATACTGGAAAAGGTGATAATAGCTACTGCACTTGAGAAAACTATTTTCCTGAAAAATTATTTTAATAGGATTATTTTATAAGTTTCAACCAATGGTAGCACTTGCTGTCTGGTCAATGAATGCCAAATGTTTCTATATAAGTAAATGGCTAATATTATCATTAGAAATCTTTTGATCAGGTGTAGATGTTTATCCCTTGTTTCTTGTTTAGGATTGGGCTTCCAGTTCCTTCTAAATCTACTTCATTTCTATATTTCTAATGTCTCCATCTGAGCTCAGAAATTTTATTTACTTATTAGTTATTTTATTTTTTTATTTTTTTCTCCTCAATAGAATTACGACTCCTAGATCATTTGAACAAGAGTAGAGATTTACAGGATTTAGTTCCTGTTTAGGATTAGGTTTCTGCCTCATTCTAAAGTTTACTTCAACTCCATACTTCAAATGTCTCCACCTAAACTCTGCAATTTTATTTACTATTTATTTTTATTTAATCAGTGTAGATAGGCTTGCTTATAGTCCGGTTCACACTCCTCCCTGGTTTTTCAAACAAGGTTTATCACTTGTTTCATGTTTAGGATTGAGATTCCAGTTCTTTCTAATGTATACTTCAACTCTAGACATCTGACATCTCAACCTGAAATCTGAATTTCTATTTACTATTAATCTTAATTTTTTTCCTCTATAGGAGTAGATAAGTATGCTTATCATGCTGTTCACACTCCTCCATAGTCTTTTGAACAGGAGTAGAGGTTTATCCCTTGTTTCCTGTTTAAGTTTCCAGTTCCTTCTAACATCTCATTCGCTTTCCCTCCCCTTGTGTCTTAGTGGCATTATTGCCCTCCTTGGGGTGAATTGATTAAAAAATAATGAGATTGGTTTTGTATGCTTGCTTAATTGTGTAGAAAGTTACGGCTTGGAAATAAGAAAGCTTTTGATTGATTGATTGGGAAAGAGTCTTAAAATTTCAGTTCACAATATTTGTTATCAGCATGAAGGATAACGAGTTTTTCAGCACCAAGTTTAGAGAGGAAGCCTGTCTATAGGCAGACTACAAATCCAGAGTAAAATTCTCAAGTAGTTTCTGATGTATTATAGAGGAACCTAAGCCGCTAATAAATGCTTCCCTTACAAGTTCTTCTCAGTGGTATTCAGTTTTGTTTCATTTGGTTGATTTTGTTTAGTGGCATACCAACACCTCTATGGGTTATTTAATGCCAAAATCTAAAGATTTTGAACATAGTTTTATGGCTTTAACTACAGATAAAATGCATTGTTGGTCATTTTGTTATAAAATGTATTGTTGGTCATTTTGTTATAAAATGTATTGTTGGTCATTTTGTTATAAAATTTATTGTAGGTAATTTTGATTTAAAAATGTATTATTGGTAATTCTACTATAAAAGTGTAATATTGGTATTTTTTTATATAAAAATGTATTGCTTGTATTTTTACTATATAAATGTATTTTTATACTTTTATAGTGTTTGAGGGTTCACTATTTACCATAGCTGGAACCCTAACAGGTTCTACCACCCCAAGTTAGGGTGGACCTGGGAACAACAGCAATTAAGAGGTGGTTTGGCACTACTCAAAACCTCCAATCTCCCAATCAGAGGCCTTTTTTCCAGATATAGTTTATATACAGATCTAGATGCTGTTTGATATTCAACATCTTAAAAACACAGTTTTTACTCAGTTTATGGAGTTCTCATAGGAATTCATCCATTTGCCTTGTTTCTGTTAATGGGTAAATATAATGTGCCTTGCAAAAATTTTGTTTGTCGTCTTAATGTATAGTTGTTCTAGGATGTTAACAGCCATCTCATATAGACTAGAGTACTCTATGTATTTGAAATCTCCAAACAAGAGTAGTGTCACCGTTAAAAGTAATATCAATAGATTATTTAACTTTTTAATCCAGTGTTGCCATTTGTTTGCCACTGTAGGGAAGTTCAGGTCAAGGTACAGTTTTGGTGATTTAAACATTTTCTCTATGTCAGGTACAAAATAAAATCAACAGAATAAATACGGTAACAATTTGTTCGTTAAATTGTAATGAAAATAATCAACAATTATTACAACTTAAGCTTTAATGAACTAATTTTACAGGCTACTGTTAGAGACTTAAAATTCCATCTTTGTTTCCTCTTGGCACCCAGGGAGTACCGTGTCATCCAGGAGAGTTCCTTAAGGTCTGATAATCTTAGTTTACAAGTAAGTTTCGTAAGGGTTATCAGATGTTAATATTACACTGCTTGTATTCAAGAATCAAGAAAGGGTATATTTAATCAAGTATGGAAAATGTAACACTGATATCTGAATATGCATTGGACTAGCCACAGAAACATTCCAAAAACTAGAAGTGCTGAGAAACGGCAACAATTCATTAGAAACAAAGAAAATAAGACTGGATTGCTATGTGATATTCATCCTATATATGGCAGTGAATGCTGGACCATCTCACCACAGATGAGGAGAAAACTACATATATTGTTCTACAGAAGGATACTGAGCATGTAAGCAAGCAACAAGGAAGTCTTAAAGAAAATGATAACAAGAACATTCTATTCAAAATCAGGAAAAAAACAGCTGAAATTCATTGCACACATAAGAAGAAGGAGGTCTTGGAAAACTTAATCCTCATGGGGCATTTTAAAGACAAGAGAGACAGGGGAAGGCAGTGACCCACTTACATGACAAGCTTGGCAGAATGGGAAGTTGGAGGCTTAACAAAGGGAGAAAAACTGTTGCTAAAGACCACAAGAGATAGGAAGTTGTGGAGAGACATGATTGTTTATGCACATAAAAGAATATCAAAAGTTAAATGAATAAGATTCTAGTTTAAAGGTAGCCTTTAAGAACGATTTCCTCAGGTTGGTGATTTTCGGATAATGCTAAAAGGATTTTTTTTTTCTAAGGAGGAGTCTAGAGCTGATAAATAAATAAATTGTTGCAGGTGAGGATGGCATGTTTGGGGTAGTCATCACTTGAGTGGATCTGGTGGCCACACGTCAATGTGAACAAGTATGGGGTTATGGCCATATATTCAGCCTATTATGCATATTTATTCGTAGAATGAAACATGTGTACTTTTATTCATTCATGTCAATACAATTCCTCAGACCCACTGATACAAAGCCCCTTCACTTTCAAATACAGGATGTAATGCTATTAGCAGTTAAACCTAAACTGGATTATTCAGCATGTCCATGAAGCTGGACGCACTCGTTAAACCCCAACCCTCCCTACTGTCACCAAATATTGGACAGCAAGAATTTTCAATGAACACACAAAACCTTCCTTCTATCCTGAATTAATGATTTGATTTAGGACTTTTCTTTGTGAAAGAAAAGCATTGATGGCATTGAATATTAATAACATTATTGTTTGTTACTCTTGAGTCGGTTGGCTTGGGTTTTCCATGATTGTAAGGCATTTCAAGAGCATTCTGTGTCAAAGTACTATCATTCCTTTTCTTATAACTGGAGAAAAGAATATTTGTGTAAACAACAACAACAAAATTAATAATAATGCTGTTACTTTTATTACTATACATATATTATATACTTTATTACTCTCTATATATCTAATAGCCCTATTCTATCAGCAAAACTTGCATTGAATACTGACAACTTAAAACAGCACTTTTTTTTACAATTCATTTCTCTAGTAAAATAATTTATGTTAACTATACTGACCCTTGTGTTCCTACCTAGGATTGAACTCATCATCCTTGGCTAACAAATTACTGACAATATTAGACTCCTACTGCTCAACTTAATGGATATGTTCCAAGCAGTAGCAGTAGTCTCCTTTCCTGCCAAATGTTGTGAATATGACAATAAAAAAAGGAGGACAACAGTCTGAATGATGTAAATACAGTGAATACTTTTTTTTTTTTAATCTTAAGTAATTGGTTGATTGTGCAGTATATTTCAAGAGTCTTGATAAAATCCAAAGAAGAATCAGCAATGCTATTGGTCTTGACCTTGTATTTTGGCTTCAGTCACTTTCTACATATCTTCCCTGTGCCTTTTCTATAAATATTTTCATGGTAAATATGAACTTTCCTCTATGTTACCTAGACTTTATGAATTTAAGTGCAGTACTAGATTGGCAGCTAGGTCTCATCATTTTATGGTTGAAATTGCTAGATGTAACTGTAAGTTCAATGCTAACAGTTTCTTCTCTCACCTTCTCTAGAAATACTTTCATGTTAATTGTTCTGATGAACTTTCCTCTATGGTACCTAGACTTTATGAATTTAAGTGCAGTACTAGATTGGCAGAAAGGTCTCATCATTTTATGGTTGAAATGGCTAGATGTAACTGTAAGTTCAATGCTAACAGTTTCTTCTCTCACCTACTCTAGAAATACTTTCATGGTAATTGTTCTGAAGAACTTTCCTCTATGTTACCTAGACTTTATGAATTTAAGTTCAGTACTAGATTGGCAGCAAGGTCTCATCATTTTATGGTTGAAATGGCTAGATGTGACTGTACGTTCCATACTAACAGTTTTTCTTTTGCACTTCTTGCATATAGATGATTTGGTTGTTTTTGTTTAGCAGCATATCAACCTCTATGGGTTATTTAATACCAAAATCTAAACATATTTAACACAATTGTATGCTTTCAACTACTGATAAAATGTATTGTTGCTAATTCTACAATAAAAATGTATTGTTGATAATTTTACTATATATATATGTTTTGTTGGTAAATTTTTATATAAAAAAATTATTGCTAGTATTCTTACTAAAAAATGAAATTTTTATACCTTCAGAGTGTTTTGTTTGTGTTTGGAGAGTTCACTATTTCCCCATAGCTGGGACCCTAACAGGTGCTACTACCCTGGGTTAGAGTGGACATGGTTATGAGGTGGTTCCACTCTCCACAAAATCTCCAATCTCCTGATCAGAGGCCTTGATGCCAGATGTAGTTTATCATCATACCCAGGACAAATCACTTGTGGAACTCTCTTCCAACTTTCCATCAACTTTGTTCTTCAAAAATTTAAATGCAATGTCAATCATTATCTTCTGTCTAATTAATTCCTTTTCTTTTAATGTTCTCTCTTCTTTATAGTATTTATTTACTTATAATGACTAACATTCAGTAACACCTTTCATCTTAGTGGCTTATTGCCTTTCTTGGGGTGAAATGATTAAAAAAATTATATTCTATCTTTACTGATAATAAAATTAGGAGCAAAGCATTGATTTGGTACATTATCGTAATCCTATTTTTCTTTCTAATGAAATATAATTCCTGACCTTATAATTCCTACCTTCTCTCTCTAATGAAATATCATCCCCTCCTTTTTAATTCTTACCTTCTCTCTCTAATGAAATGTCATCCACTCCCTTTTATATCCTACCTTCTCTTTCTAATGAAATGTCATCCCCTCCCTTTTAATTCTTACCTTATCTCTCTAATGAAATGTCATCACCTCCCTTTTAATTCTTACCTTCTCTCTCTAATGAAATGTCATCCCCTCCCTTTTAATTCTTACCTTCTCTCTCTAATGAAACGTCATCCCCTCCCTTTTAATTCTTACTTTCTCTCTCTAATGAAATGTCATCACCTCCCTTTTAATTCTTACCTTCTCTCTCTAATGAAATGCCATCTGCTCCCTTTTAATTCCTACCTTCTCTCTCTAATGAAATGCCATCCCCTCCCTTTTAATTCCTACCTTCTCTCTCTAATGAAATGCCATCCCCTCCCTTTTAATTCCTACCTTCTATCTCTAATGAAATGTCATCCCCTCCCTTTTAATTCTTACCTTATCTCTATAATGAAATCTCATTCCCTCTATTTTTATTCTTACCTTCTCTCTCTAATGAAATATCATCCCCTCCCTTTTCATACCTACCTTCTCTCGCTAATGAAATGGCATCCCCTCCCTTTTAATTCTTACCTTCTCTCTCTAATGAAATATCATCCCCTCCCTTTTCATACCTACCTTCTCTCTCTAATGAAATGCCATCCCCTCCCTTTTAATTCCTACCTTCTCTCTCTAATGAAATGTCATCCCCTCCCTTTTAATTCTTACCTTCTCTCTCTAATGAAATATCATCCCCTCCCCTTTTCATACCTACCTCTCTCTCTAATGAAATGCCATCCCCTCCCTTTTAATTCTTACCTTCTCTCTCTAATGAAATATCATCCCCTCCTTTTCATACCTACCTTCTCTCTCTAATGAAATGCCATCCCTCCCTTTAATTCTTACCCCTCGCTAATGAAATGTCATGCCCTCCTTTTAATTCTTACATTCTCTCTCTAAAATATCATCCCTCCCATTTCATACCTACCTTCTCTCTAATGACATGCCATCCCCTCCTTTTAATTCTTACTTTCTCTCTAATGAAATGTCATCCCCTCCCTTTTAAACTTTCTCTGTCATCATCCCTCCCTTTTTAATTCTTACCTTCTCTCTCTAATGAAATGTCATCCCTCCCTTTTAATTCTTACTTTCTCTCTCTAATGAAATGTCATCCCCTCCCTTTTAATTCTTACCTTCTCTCTCTAATGAAATGCCATCCCCTCCCTTTTAATTCCTACCTTCTCTCTCTAATGAAATGCCATCCCCTCTCTTTTAATTCTTACCTTCTCTCTCTAATGAAATATCACCCCTCCCTTTTCATACCTACCTTCACTCTCTAATGAAATGCCATCCCCTCCCTTTTAATTCTTACCTTCTCTCTCTAATGAAATATCATCCCCTCCTTTTTAATTCTTACCTTCTCTCTCTAATGAAATGTCATCCCCTCCCTTTTAATTCTTACCTTATCTCTATAATGAAATGTCATCGCCTCCCTTTTAATTCTTACCTTCTCTCTCTAATGAAATGTCATCCCCTCCCTTTTAATTCTTACCTTCTCTCTCTAATGAAATGTCATCCCCTCCCTTTTAATTCTTACCTTATCTCTATAATGAAATCTCATTCCCTCCCTTTTCATACCTACCTTCTCTCGCTAATGAAATGTCATCACCTCCCTTTTAATTCTTACCTTCTCTCTCTAATGAAATATCATCCCGTCCCTTTTCATACCTACCTTCTCTCTCTAATGAAATGCCATCCCCTCCCTTTTAATTCTTACCTTCTCTCTCTAATGAAATGTCATCCCCTCCTTTTAATTCTTACCTTCTCTCTAATGAAATATCATCCCTCCCTTTTTCGTACCTACCTTCTCTCTCTAATGAAATGCCATCCCCTCCCTTTTAATTCTTACCTTCTCTCTCTAATGAAATATCATCCCCCTTTTAATTCTTACCTTCTCTCTCTAATGAAATATCATCCCCTCCCTTTTAATTCTTACCTTATCTCTATAATGAAATATCATTCCCTCTATTTTTATTCTTACCTTCTCTCTCTAATGAAATATCATCCTCTCCCTTTTCATACCTACCTTCTCTCGCTAATGAAATGTCATCACCTCCCTTTTAATTCTTACCTTCTCTCTCTAATGAAATATCATCCCTCCTTTTCATACCTACCTTCTCTCTCTAATGAAATGCCATCCCTCCTTTTAATTCTACCTTCTCTCTCTAATGAAATGTCATCCCCTCCCTTTTAATTCTTACCTTCTCTCTCTAATGAAATATCATCCCCTCCCTTTTCATACCTACCTTCTCTCTCTAATGAAATGCCATCCCCTCCCTTTTAATTCTTACCTTCTCTCTCTAATGAAATATCATCCCCTCCCTTTTAATTCTTACCTTCTCTCTCTAATGAAATATCATCCCCTCCCTTTTAATTCTTACCTTATCTCTATAATGAAATCTCATTCCCTCTATTTTTATTCTTACCTTCTCTCTCTAATGAAATGTCATCCCCTCCCTTTTCATACCTACCTTCTCTCGCTAATGAAATGTCATCACCTCCCTTTTAAATCTTACCTTCTCTCTCTAATGAAATATCATCCCCTCCCTTTTCATAACTACCTTCTCTCTCTAATGAAATGCCATCCCCTCCCTTTTAATTCCTACCTTCTCTCTCTAATGAAATGTCATCCCCTCCCTTTTAATTCTTACCTTCTCTCTCTAATGAAATATCATCCCCTCCCTTTTAATTCTTATCTTCTCTCTCTAATGAAATATCATCCCCTCCCTTTTAATTCTTACCTTATCTCTATAATGAAATCTCATTCCCTCTATTTTTATTCTTACCTTCTCTCTCTAATGAAATATCATCCCTCCTTTTCATACCTACCTTCTCTCGCTAATGAAATGTCATCACCTCCCTTTTAATTCTTACCTTCTCTCTCTAATGAAATATCATCCCCTCCCTTTTCATAACTACCTTCTCTCTCTAATGAAATGCCATCCCCTCCCTTTTAATTCCTACCTTCTCTATCTAATGAAATGTCATCCCCTCCCTTTTAATTCTTACCTTCTCTCTCTAATGAAATATCATCCCCTCCCTTTTAATTCCTACCTTCTCTCTCTAATGAAATGTCATCCCCTCCCTTTTAATTCCTACCTTCTCTCTCTAATGAAATGTCATGCCCTCCCTTTTAATTCTTACCTTCTCTCTCTAATGAAATATCATCCCCTCCCTTTTCATACCTACCTTCTCTCTCTAATGAAATATCATCCCCTCCCTTTTCATACCTACCTTCTCTCTCTAATGAAATGCCATCCCCTCCCTTTTAATTCTTACCTTCTCTCGCTAATGAAATGTCATCCCCTCCCTTTTAATTCTTACCTTCTCTCTCTAATGAAATATCATCCCCTCCCTTTTCATACCTACCTTCTCTCTCTAATGAAATGTCATCCCCTCCCTTTTAATTCCTACCTTCTCTCTCTAATGAAATGTCATGCCCTCCCTTTTAATTCTTACCTTCTCTCTCTAATGAAATATCATCCCCTCCTTTTTTCATACCTACCTTCTCTCTCTAATGAAAATCATCCCCTCCTTTTCATACCTACCTCTCTCTCTCTAATGAAATGCCATCCCCTCCCCTTTTAATTCTTACCTTTCTCTCGCTAATGAAATGTCATCCCCCTCCTTTTAATTCTTACCTTCTCTCTCTAATGAAATATCATCCCCTCCCATTTCATACCTACCTTCTCTCTCTAATGAAATGTCATCCCCTCCCTTTTAATTCTTACCTTCTCTCTCTAATGAAATGTCATCCCCTCCCTTTTAATTCTTACTTTCTCTCTCTAATGAAATGTCATCCCCTCCCTTTTAATTCTTACCTTCTCTCTCTAATGAAATGCCATCCCCTCCCTTTTAATTCCTACCTTCTCTCTCTAAGGAAATGCCATCCCCTCCCTTTTAATTCCTACCTTCTCTCTCTAATGAAATGTCATCCCTCCTTTTAATTCTTACCTTCTCTCTCTAATGAAATATCATCCCCTCCCTTTTCATACCTACCTTCTCTCTAATGAAATGTCATCCCCTCCTTTTAATTCCTACCTTCTCTCTCTAATGAAATGTCATGCCCTCCTTTTAATTCTTACCTTCTCTCTCTAATGAAATATCATCCCCTCCCTTTCATACCTACCTTCTCTCTCTAATGAAATATCATCCCCTCCTTTTCATACCTACCTTCTCTCTCTAATGAAATGCCATCCCCTCCCTTTTAATTCTTACCTTCTCTCGCTAATGAAATGTCATCCCCTCCCTTTAAATTCTTACCTTCTCTCTCTAATGAAATATCATCCCCTCCCATTTCATACCTACCTTCTCTCTCTAATGAAATGCCATCCCCTCCCTTTTAATTCCTACCTTCTCTCTCTAATGAAATGTCATCCCCTCCCTTTTAATTCTTACCTTCTCTCTCTAATGAAATATCATCCCCTCCCTTTTCATACCTACCTTCTCTCTCTAATGAAATGCCATCCCCTCCCTTTTAATTCCTACCTTCTCTCTCTAATGAAATGTCATGCCCTCCCTTTTAATTCTTACCTTCTCTCTCTAATGAAATATCATCCCCTCCCTTTTCATACCTACCTTCTCTCTCTAATGAAATGTCATCCCCTCCCTATTAATTCTTACCTTTTCTCTCTAATGAAATGTCATCCCCCTCCCTTTTAATTCCTACCTTCTCTCTCTAATGAAATGCCATCCCCTCCCTTTTAATTCCTACCTTCTATCTCTAATGAAATGTCATCCCCTCCCTCTTAATTCTTACCTTCTCTCTCTAATGAAATCTCATTCCCTCTATTTTCATTCCTACTTTCTCTCAATGTCATCCCCTCTTTGGTCATTCCTACCTTCTCTCTCTCTAATGAATTGTCATCCTCTCCCTTTTCATTCCTACCTTCTCCCTCTAATAACTTCTTTTTTTTTAAATTCTTACCTTTGCTCTCGAATGAAATATCTCCTTCCTTTTTCATTCTCTCTTTCTCTTTTGTTATTTATTTCTTTTCCTTTCTTCATTTCCTACTTTTAATCTGCATGCTTTATTCAATCCAATGTTTTTAATTCTTTTTCATTCCCTATTCCTGTATTTCACCCCTTTCTCCCTCTTTCCTCTTTTCATTTCATCTTGTCACCTCCTATCACTATTCCCCATTTCAGATCTCCCATTTTCATTGCTTTTTTTTCTCCTACACCTCCTCTACCTTTCTCTCATTTGCTTACTCTGACCCTTACTCACTTCTCAACTCTTCCTCCTGCCTAATATCTACTCCTTTCTATTACTTGTACTATTCATCTTGATTGAAAGCAATCAACAGTCAATTGAGGGTTTTGTAAACCAATGTGTGATTGGCTACAGCCATGGGGTCATAGGTTTGAGCCTACCTCAGGACATAAAATGTTTGATAAATCTTTTCAAGGCACCTTGTATAGGTTTATCTAAGTTATGTAGGTATATCTAAGTATTTCTGCTCTCTTTTAACAGATTTATTTCAGAGACAGTAAGGGAATATTGATGGCTTGTCTCTTTCAAATGCAAGCGCTATTAGTTTTAGGTCAAAGAATTTGAGCAAATTCTAGATGATTTGTTGACATGAACAAGCCTGGAACCAGAAGACAAGCATATATCCAAAGTTAATCAAAGACTAAGGAACACATGAATGAAGCAATTCACTATAGAATTCAAAACCATCTGTAAAATCTCCATCTATATTCCTGTTGGGCAGGGAGAGCAATCTATGATATATCAAGGATTAATGTATAAATATTTTCTGAATGTTTGTCCTTAATTCAGTAATTTATTTTACCTGTTCCTTTCATACAATCTTGTTCCTACTTTGTTTTTAGTTTTCACTAATGACCTTCCTGGTGGCATCTGCTTTCAACTTGGTATCTACACTGATGACACAACCATTTACTCCTGTATTGGTAGCAAGTCTGATCAGTTCCATAATATCAAAATGGCAGCTGATGTCCAAAATGACTCAAGTTCGTCATTAATTGAAGCAAAAGATGATTTGTTAATTTTAACACTTCCAAAACTAAATTTTTCCCCATTAATCATGTGAGAGTCTCCTCAATGTCTTCCATCAGCATGTCTGTTGCTAACCCCCAGGAAAGTGAGTCATCACACCTTCTCAAGCTAATGTTCTCAGCTCACGTTAAATGAAGACTATAGTTGACTCCATTGCTAAGCCACTTTCTAAGAAATGTGGTTCACTGTATTGTGCAAGATAATTTTTCTCTCCAGAATCTGTTATACATATCTATAAGTCTACCATTCTCTCATGCTTAGAATATTGCTACCACATATGGTTTGGTGCTCCTGTTATTCGCCTTGAGCAACCTTGATAAAATCCAAAGAAGAATCAGCAATATTATCAGTCCTCATCTGGCAGCTTGGCTTCCGTACTGTGGAATGTCATCATCTTGTCATTATTGTTTCTTTCAGTTTCATGTGCTATCCATTTTAGTTGTTGCTGCTATTGGTTGTCCTCAAGAGATGTGGTTCCTGTTATTTAGTAAAATTTGTGATTCTGTAGTGCCAGTCCACAATGTTGAAAGACCCTCAGGCTTCACTTGCTCAAAGACTTTTTTCATCATTGATCTTAGGAAGCAATTGCATACAACCGACTATTTAGATATTTCTGAGCAGGTTTGGTACCATGAATGATATCAATATGATATCAATATGAAGTCTTGATCTGACAAGACTATTTAAGAACATGACTCAACTGAGTTTTCAAGATGAAGTTTCGGTTTTGTAGCAATTTGCAGTATTGTGTGAAACTACCTCTGACATAGCCTATTCTAGGTTCAATTTCTTTTTCTCCTGTGCTTAATTTGTTACAAATAATCCATATGTTGAGATATTCATTCTGTTTAGTATTTACTAATTCCACATCTTGTATCTTTATGATGGAATTAGGGTATGTGCCATAACTACTTTCATTCCAATTCCAGATCATAGTTTCTGTTTTGGAAAGGATTATCTTGAGTCCTATTTCTTGGAACACTTGGTAGAGGATGTTTCTGCTCAAGCTCATTCTTATCTCAACTAAGAACACTTAGCCTTGCAGATCATCTATAGATTGGCCTTGGGAGGGCAGTCAGGATCATTGTCTTCTATTACTAAACTCATTTAGGATGCCAGTATGGAATGGTTAAATAATTAATATCCATCTTATTATATCTGTATTTTTAAATGTGCAGGGCATAGTCTAGGAAAAGATTAAATAGACTGGGACTAGTAAAAGATTGCTTCAAAAAAGTTAAGCAACGTATTAAGAAACAGGAAATTTTCATTAGAAACAAAGAAAAGAGTACTGAAATGTTATGTAATATAACTCCTCCTATATGCCAGTGAATACTAGATAATACATACACAGCTGAAGAAGCACTTGAAGCAACAAAAATTTCATTTGACAAAAGGATGCTGAGAATTCTATGGATGAGGCAATGACAAAATTCTAGTGACAATGGAAATAAAAAGGGCATTTATACTTATCATCAGGAAGAGAAAATTGAAAGGTCCCATCATGAGGAAAGAGGGTTTGGAAAATTTGAAACTCAGAGGACAGATTGAAAGCAAGAAGGATAGTTGAAAACAATGCATAACCTAGCGAGCTTGAATAAACAGATAGTGGAACAAGGTTTCGGAGAGATAACAAAAACACAAACATTTATTAAAAGATACAAAGTACAGGAAATTGTGGAGAGCCATGATCGCCAACATCCTGAAGGGATACGGCGCAAAGAAGAAGGTGGTTGTGTAAATGGACAGCAGAACAAGATTTAGGAGAGATAACAAAAAGAGAAAATTTATTAAGAGCTACAAAAGACAGGGGCCACTTTGACGTGGTGTAATGGTTAGCAAGCTTGTTTTGCTAGATCGGTTAAGACTGAGTAGTGAGTTTGATCCTCACTGGGTGGTCCACACTTCTGGCCTTGTGCCACATCTAAGCTACACTTAGAAAAACATTTCATCACAATTGCTGTTTTATGTATGCAATAAATCTCAAGCTACAAGGGACAGGAATGTGTGGAGAGCCATGATCACCAACGTCTTGAAGGGATATGGCACATAGAAGAAGTGAGAACAGGTGAGAGATTTAAGCTTAAAACAAATCTTGGAAACAAGAGCAAATAAGAATAATTATTATACAATTATAGTGAAATCAGTTGGGAGATAAAGAGAGTTTAGATTATTGAGAAAAGGTTAAAGTGTAAAACGATCTTAAAGGAAAATAAGAGCAAACAGTAATACTTATTATACATGCGCAGATCTCAATATAAAAATTATAATTACAAAATAAAAAAGAGAAAAAATCTCAGACCAAATGAGAAAATAATTCCTGACATTTTTTTTAAATTTGGAAATGGAAATATTGCACAAAATGTCAGCTTAAAAATTGTCAAATTCTACTGCATTTTTAAAAATAGCCGAAAAGATTTTCCTTTTGAATATAAGATTGCAAAAGATGAAATAAAAAAAAAAACAGAAAATGGATTCTAAAAATAAAACCATGGACCACAGAAATAAAAAAAAATTAAAAGAAG
The DNA here is from genome assembly GCA_903632075.3 of Acanthosepion pharaonis. Taxonomy (NCBI): domain Eukaryota; kingdom Metazoa; phylum Mollusca; class Cephalopoda; order Sepiida; family Sepiidae; genus Acanthosepion; species Acanthosepion pharaonis. The sequence continues at coordinate 2,732,782 of CAHIKZ030000180.1, forward strand.
AAAAGGAAAGAAAAAGAAAGCAAATTTTAAAGAAAAAATAAATATTAAATAGAATTGACTGAAAGCTAAACATTACAACCTTACAATATTGTTTTTTTCTTTTGCTGTTATTTTTTCATTTTGTTTCGATATTGCTAATATTTTCAGTGACTTGCCATATTCTTCAATCAAAGCAAAAAGAAAAAAAAAAGATGAAAATATTCCTATTTTGGAAAAGATTTTGTTCCATTTTGTTGTTTTGCTAACTTTTTTATTTTGTGGATTTTGCTCTAAATTCCTTTCGGACATTTATCTTTCATTTTCCAGCCTTCTAAAAAAAATGGTTGTTTTAAGTTCCTGAATTTTAAACATAATTTTGCTCTCTTTATTCATTTATAGCCTTTTTCCCAGTCTTTCTTTTTTTTTATTTTATAACTAAAATTAAATGCACATTGCTAATACCAATTCATCTAGTTTTCTTTTTTTTTATCATTTCACCTCAACCAAGGCAACAAAGTCACTATGATGCAATGGGTTACTGGATGTTAGAGTATATGAGAAAAAAAACATTAAGAGATAAAAATAAAGGAACACGAATTAAGAAAACAGTAGATAGCAATTGCATTTATACTTTTAAACATCAAAGTTGACTGGGAAGCAAGAATCTGGAAAAGAGTTCCACAAGCAAGAAGTGTGATAGAAAAAACTATTAGCATAAAACTTACGGTTACATCTAGCCATTTTAACCAAAAAATGATGGGACCTAGCTGCCAATCTAGTACTGCACTTAAATTCATAAAGTCTAGATACCATAGATGAAAGTTCATCAGAACAATTACCATGAAAGTATTTCTAGAGAAGGTGAGAGAAGAAACTGTTAGCATTGAACTTACAGTTACATCTAGCCATTTCAAGCATAAAATGATGAGACCTTGCTGCCAATCTAGTACTGAACTTAAATTCATAAAGTCTAGGTACCATAGAAGAAAGTTCATCAGAACAATTACCACAAACATATTTATAGAAAATGCAAAGGGAATTGAATTTTATCAATAATCTCTAAATATATAGCAGGAGCAGTATTCAAAGGTTCACTCCGTAAAAACTTGGTAGATTATTAATAAAAAGCAGAAAGAGAGTGGGCCTGAAGCAAGACCCTTTTGAGATGGCTGCAATAATCTCATCAAAGAAGTGTGAGAAAAGAAATTGTTAGTAAAGAACTTACAGTTACATCAAGCCATTTCAACTGTAAAATGATAAGATCTTCAACTGCCAATCTGGAATTAAATTTATAAAGTCTTGTTACTGTAAAGGAAAGTTCATCAGATTAATTGCCATGACAGAATGATCAGTGATGCTACCTTATAGTGGTGGGAAAATAACTGAAGGTGAGATGCCAGGTCAGGACCGATAACATTGCAGACTTTTCTTTGGATTTTTTGGATTTTGTTGTTATCATTTCTTTCTTTCCTTCAAACAAAAACTCACCTTGCCGTGCGTCTCTGAAAAGGACCTCCAATCGATTGTGAACTGGGGCATGATTTGGCTGGTCAACTTCAACGCTTGAAGACAAAACTGCTCTCTATTAATCGCCACAGAGAGCCTTCCCCTCCCTCCATTAGAATGTCTGGCGCTCAACTTCTCGAGAGCAACTCTCTGCGGCTTCTCGGTCTCCGTTGACTGCTGACCTGAGATGAAATAAATACATCGAGTCAATTCTCGTCCACTGCGAGGAAAGTTGGCTCCCTGAGCCGCGCTAGGAAGTTTTTCTCCCCTGAGTCGATCCTCCAGATATACAAATCCACAATTCGCCCTTGCATGGAGTATTGCTGCCATATATGGTCTGGCGCCCCTTCTGTTTGCCTCGGGGTTCTTGATAGGCTCCAGAAGCGGATATGCAATATGGTTGGCCCTGCCCTGGCGTCTCGTCTACAGTCACTTTCTCACAGACGCACCGTCGCCTCCCTCTGTCTGTTCTATAAATACTTTCATGGAAATTGCTCTGAGGAACTGCATTCGCTGGTTCCCCAAACTTCATGAGTTCAAAGCGCCCTCTGAGGCTGGCATCCGCTCTCTCACCCCTTCACTGTCGAAACTCCTAAATGTAGCCGTCTCTTCTACTCTAATAGCTTCATGTCTCGCACCTCTCGCCTGTGGAACTCTCTTCCCTTCTCCTGTTTCCCTGAGAGTTATAATCTCCAGCTATTCAAGTGTAATGTCAATCGACATCTCCAGTTGCCTTAATCTATCTACTACCCTCATCCTTTCTTCTATCACTCCTATCTGATCTTCCTATTTTCTGTAACCCCTTGCGTCCTAGTGGCTCCCCGCCTTGCTTGGGGTGAAATGCTTTAAAAAAAAAAAAAAAAAAAAAAAAAATTATCAGATTGTCACTTCCTTTTTTTTTACCATTTCACATTTTATTTGCTTTTTCTTTCTTTCATTTTATCTCATTCTATTTTTTTCTAAATAGTTCTGGACACTATCTATAAATTGCCAGCTGTGCTCAAAAAGGATTCATTCATTTTCAATTTTTTATCAACTTTTTGCAGGTTATTTAAAGCCAGAATATATTTTTAGATTGTCAGATTTTTTTGTAAATAATAATGATTTAGGGATATAAATCTTACCAATTAACCAATAGCTGGGAGGAGAAGAGGTGGTTTATAATTTTCCCAAGGGTAATTGCACTTAAGTGAATATAACAAACCCAACGAGAATTGGAACTCAGCTCCCCGATTAACAATTCCAAGCCATTATGCACTACACCACCCGCACATCAAAACTTACAGCACCTGGTATTCTCAAGTGGTAACTCATCTAGATACTGACCAGGCTTTTAGATTCAGTAATTGTTAGCTCAAAAACAAACTTTTCCACATTTCTCACATTTTCCACTAACATGAAGTAGAAAAATTATATTGAATCAATTGATGGGTGTTCTGATCTCAGGACATTATTATTATTATTATTATTAAAAAAAAAAAAAATATAAAATAATAATAATCAAAAACAAAATAAAACACACAGCATTAAAACTTTGTTTAAGGTCAATTAAATAAAACCAAAAAGCAAAATAAAAGTTCTCCCAGAATGCAACAGAAACATTACTGACCATTGGAGGGTCAAGATGTCCAACTTCTCTCTCCAGGACATTGCTTGTTATACTACAAAGTGACTTCTTCCTTTTATCAAATGCAACCTTAAAACAATTGTATCCACAAATCCATACAAACACAGCAATACACAAAAATAAATTAATTGTATGATTTTAATTTACAATTTAACATGTTTTAATGTGTATGTTTTTTTACCCTATGTGAACACAAGGGTATCCAGGCTGGTATGATGTGAGTAACCCTACACTGCTTGGAAATTTATTTCACTGTATTGTGCTAGACAAATTTTCTTGCCAGAATCTATCTATACATCATTCTAAGTCTGTAGATGACATCAGGCATTTATATATTCAAAATACCTTTAAACATGCAGGTGAAATGATTTATTTTATAGTTATGGACATTTTATACTCACCTGGAACCATTTATATTAGACTTTTGTTCATATATTTCTCCCTTTATTTCTTTTCTTTGATTTTATTAATAAATTTTACTAATAAATTTGATTTTAGTCATGTTTCCTATTTTATCTCCTCCCTATAGATTCTCACAGCACAAACTGCATTTTCTTTGTCAATCAACATTACCAACATATTCTTCAGATGATGTGTTGGACAAAATGGATCTCTAAAGAAAGAATGCCATTCAGCACTTTTAAATTTATACACACACACACACACACACACACACATATATATATATATATATATAGATATAGATATAGATATATATGATATAGATATAGATATAGATATATATATATATATAGATACATATATATATAGATATATATATATATATATATATATATATATATATATATATATATATATATATACATATATATATATATATATATGTGTGTATATATATATATATATATATATATATATATATATATATATATATATATATATAGATATATATGAAGAAAAAATATATACGGAAAAAACAAAACAAAAATCCTTATATACAATTATGCAGTTTTAATGTTAATATGTCAACGTCGGATGTTTTGGTCTAATAAACCATCTTCAGGACATATTCATAAATATAACATTATCAATACAACATGACAAAGACGATGTACATAAGAAACAAGACTGATATTTATTCGTACAATGGGGAGTCCTCTCTCTGGATTCCTAGCATGCATATTTCTAGAATTTCTTGAATCTGGACCTTTTAAACATGTCATTCCGCGTGATACACATTACTTCCGATACATCGATGACATTTTATTTACCCACATAAACATGATTTAAACGAGATTACTGATAGATTAAATAAAATAGAACCTACTATAGAATTTACCTATGAACTTGAATCTAATAATTCTTTACCTTTTTTAGACATACTACTTATTAAAAATAAAAATAAAAATAAATTAGAATTCAAAGTATATCGTACGGTAAACCCACATGTAAAAATGACTATTTACACTTTTACTCTCACCATGATACTAACACTAAGAGGGGTATTCTTATTGGATTCTACTTTAGGGCTCTTCGCATCTGTTCAGCAAAATATGATGAATTCAGATATATTGAGGATACCTTTTCAAATCCGAGACAATTATTACTGAGAGCTAAAAATAAAGCGTTGAAAATTCACTCATCAGTGCAAAATGACACCTTGAAGGCCACTACAAATACATCAGTGAAAGGTACACTTTCAGCTGCCCCTGATAATAATTCTTTTGGTCGCATCTTTCTACCAAATAACCATTTGACCGAACGTATCTCTAATAATTTAAATGCGTTAAAAATTAAAACTACAATATTACCTACTAGAACTATCCGTAGTTTATTAAATAGCACCAGCAAACAACATATTACATCCGACGCTTGCATCTACCAAATCTCATGCAACAACTGTGACTTAAAATATGTAGGTGAAACATGTAGGTCCATAAAATCTTGTGTTTTCGAATATAAACGAGATATTCGATTCGGAAATTTAAACAATTATAATTTCGATTTTGATTCCGTGAAGATTTTAAAATATTTTCATAATAAAAATCTTAGGCGGATTTATGAAGCAGGCATAATATCCATCTCACGCATGGTGAATACTAGACCTGGCTTCTTTAATATTTCCCCTTTTCTAGCGAGATTAATGCTCGACAAGCGTCCATATAAATTTTAGTTCAAAATAGAATTCTTTTCATTTTTCATTCAAAATACTCAAAATTTTAGGAATACGTTTTTTTCACAAAGTCGCCCACGTGACAACAACGTGACCATGTTTTAAACGGAGCGCTGATCTTATAAAACTTTCAGTTATTTGTTTGGATAAGTCTTGTTTCTTATGTACATCGTCTTTGTCATGTTGTATTGATAATGTTATATTTATGAATATGTCCTGAAGATGGTTTATTAGACCGAAACGTCCGACGTTGACATATTAACATTAAAACTGCATAATTGTATATAAGGATTTTTGTTTTCTTTTTTCCGTATATATTTTTCTTCATACTGTCGGATCTATATCCATATATTTGCTTACATATATATATATATATATAGATAGATAGATAGATAGATAGATAGATAGATATATGTGTATATATATAGATAAAGTGACAACTGGAGAATCCGGGCATCGATCCCGGTACCTCTCGCATGCTAAGCAAGAGCTCTACTAATTCCCCGTATATAATTTAGGCTCTACTTTTGTATTGAGCACTGTTTTTTAAAAATAAAAACAAAAATACTAAAGAACTTCGGATTATTTACCTAACGTGTTCTTTCCTATTTTTCTATATATTTGCACACACACATATATATGTGTGTGTGTGTGTGTGTGTGTGTGTGTGTGTGTGCAAATATATAAAAAATAGGAAAGATCATATATATAGTTTATATTAATGAATACACATATACCTATGTTTGTAGTGCAACTTAAAGAATCATGGCACCCAATTATTCCAACATATGGCGATTGTTTCGCTTATTACAATTGTTTTTTTAAAAATAATGGGAATCAAGACAGAAACACTAAATTATACTCAGATTCAAAGCTCAAAGATAATATAAAGCCAATATGTTATTGGGATGCAAATTAAAAATATGGAAGGAGATAATGGAAAAAAAAATCTTATCTTCACATGCACGCTATCACACGGATATATAGCTGCTAATATCTTGTTATTAAATTTATATTCACACTTTCTGGATAAGTTGTTTTGTTTGTCAGTAAACATGCCAAAATTCATATTTACTTTTATTTTATGATATTTCTTTCTTCTCAAGTTTTTTCCATATTATTTAACAAAACATGTTTGGGAGAAATCATACTGCAAAAATATACCTTATTTACAGGGTGTGATGGATAAATTGTCATTTAAATTACGCAAAAATTAAAATAACACATACATCTCATTTTAACAGATATATTTACCAAAATTACACAAAAATATCTCGAAATACTAAAGAGTAAATTTATTCAATAAAACCACCATTGGCTTCAACCACTGCCTCTGGATGACATCAGAATCTACTGCAACTCTTCTGGATGGACACCTTGTTTCATCTGGTGAATGTTACCATAATACTTGCCTTCAGTTCATCTTTGGTGTTATAAGGAGTTTCATGGTTTTTTCTCAACTGTGCCCCAAACATAATTTGGCCAGAGATAAGGGGTGATGTAGTCATTCAAATTTAGCCATATAGCTATATTCTCTACTTCTATTTCTTATGAATGGGAGTTGCAATAATAAGCAAGAGAAATGAAGATGAAAGAAATACTAGTGAAAAATGAATAATTATTGACAATGCTTCATCTAAGAAGGCTAACCAGCAGGAGTCATTCAAATTTAGCCATATAGCTATATTCTCTACTTCTACTTCTTATGGATGGCAGTTGCAATAAAAAGCAAGAGAAATGAAGATGAAAGAAATACTAGTGACAAATGAATAATAATTGACAATGCTACATCTAAGAAGGCTAAACAGCAGGAGTCATTCAAATTTAGCCATATAGCTATATTCTCTACTTCTACTTCTTATGGATGAGAGTTGCAATAAAAAGCAAGAGAAATGAAGATGAAAGAAATACTAGTGAAAAATGAATAATAATTAACAATGTTTCATCTAAGATGGCTAACTAACAGGAGTCATTCAAATTTAGCCATATAGCTATATTCTCTACTTCTACTTTTATGGATGGAGATGCAATAAAAAGCAAGAGAAATGAAGATGAAAGAAATACTAGTGAAAAATGAATAATAATTGACAATGCTTCATCTAAGAAGGCTAACCAGCAGGAGTCATTCAAATTTAGCCATATAGCTATATTCTCTACTTCTACTTCTTATGGATAGGAATTACAATAAAAAGCAAGAGAAATGAAGATGAAAGAAATACAAGTGAAAAATGAATAATAATTGACAATGCTTCATCTAAGAAGGCTAACCAGCAAGAGTCATTCAAATTTAGCCATATAGCTATATTCTCTACTTCTACTTCTTATGGATGGGAGTTGCAATAAAAAGCAAGAGAAATGAAGATGAAAGAAATACTAGTGAAAAATGAATAATAATTGACAATGCTTCATCTAAGAAGGCTAACCAGCAGGAGTCATTCAAATTTAGCCATATACCTATATTCTCTACTTCTACTTCTTATGGATGAGAGTTGCAATAAAAAGCAAGAGAAATGAAAATGAAAGAAATATTAGTGAAAAATGAATAATAATTGACAATGCTTCATCTAAGAAGGCTAACCAGCAGGAGTCATTCAAATTTAGCCATATAGCTATATTCTCTACTTCTACTTCTTATGGATGGGAGTTGCAATAAAAAGCAAGAGAAATGAAGATGAAAGAAATACTAGTGAAAAATGAATAATAATTGACAATGCTTCATCTAAGAAGGCTAACCAGCAGGAGTCATTCAAATTTAGCCATATAGCTATATTCTCTACTTCTACTTCTTATGGATGGCAGTTGCAATAAAAAGCAAGAGAAATGAAGATGAAAGAAATACTAGTGAAAAATGAATAATAATTAACAATGTTTCATCTAAGATGGCTAACTAACAGGAGTCATTCAAATTTAGCCATATAGCTATATTCTCTACTTCTACTTCTTATGGATGGGAGTTGCAATAAAAAGCAAGAGAAATGAAGATGAAAGAAATACTAGTGAAAAATGAATAATAATTGACAATGCTTCATCTAAGAAGGCTAACTAACAGGAGTCATTCAAATTTAGCCATATAGCTATATTCTCTACTTCTACTTCTTATGGATGGCAGTTGCAATAAAAAGCAAGAGAAATGAAGATGAAAGAAATACTAGTGAAAAATGAATAATAATTGACAATGCTTCATCTAAGAAGGCTAACCAGCAAGAGTCATTCAAATTTAGCCATATAGCTATATTCTCTACTTCTACTTCTATGGATGGGAGTTGCAATAAAAACTTTATTCTCAATTTCTAAATAAAATGCAAAGGTAATAGTATTAAAAATTTGCAAATTATTGTCTCTCTTATTCATCTTTCATGATTCTGCCTTACAATGACATTGCAAGTTTACTCAGACTTTGTAAATGTTCCCCTTTCTTGTCTTCAAAAATAACTCTCATGGCCTGAAGTAGATTTGCTGATATATGAATATGCAAATCTATGAATGTTGTGACACTTTAAGGCTTCAAATCCAATGGATCAAGATAGAAAAGATAAAAATATCAATAAAGATGATGAAGAATCATCCAAAATAAATTCAGCACGGTTGTAATTGATATTTTCTTGTCAGGCTTTTTATTCCGACTTTTTTTTCAAGATTCATGATAAATCTTGCAATTCTGGAAATATCTAACCTTTCTTAATAAATAAAAAAATGATTCATATATAAATATATATATACATTGTACATGTAGTTCTGCATTATATATAAATATATAGAAATTTATATGATAATAGATAAACATATATAGATATATATATGTATATATGATGAAAGTAAATATGTTTGTGTGTGTGTATATATATATATATATATATATATATATATATATATATATAATAATACATGTATATATATAGATAGATAGATAGATAGATAGATAGATAGATACACACATATTAAATTGCCTTTAAAAATATTTTAAATCCTTGTCTTTACAAGCTCTTTGGCATGACCATCAGTTTAAAAATATACAGCAGCTAAAGATGAATATATATATATATATATATATATATATATATATATATATATATATATATAGAGAGAGAGAGAGAGAGAGAGAGAGAGAGAGAGAGAAAGAGAGGAAGCAGGATGGAGTACTGATAGCTTCTTGGATTGAGGAATCAGAGAGCCAAGTTCAAATTCCAGTCCAATTATATTCACTTATGTTGGAAAAGATAAGAATCCTCTTCTCCCTTCAGCTATGGGTAAATATCAGGACAGACTGGCTTCTTGGATGGCAATTGGTCTAGGAGAAGGACAACTCTGAATTCAGAACCTGCACAGGCTCGTTTGGAGACCTTGCGCACAAAAACTTCACCACTGTAATCAAATCATATGTGCAGGTGTTTGGCTGTTGGTTCCTATGAACTGAGCTGCTTCACTCTCATACATTGAATTAAATGGGAGAGTCGAGTATATATATATATATTCTGAGTAAAATACACTTTCCGAAGTGCTGGGGTTGGATTGTCATTAAATTTTTAATTGGGGTATATATGTATATATTTTCAGTTGTGGTTGGTCACTTATCACAGCAAATCTATTTAGAAATACATATATATATATATATATATATATATATATATATATATATATATATATATATATATATATATAAATAATGCGTCTGTCTATCTATCTATCTATCTATATATATATATATATATATATATATATATATATATATATGTGTGCAGGTATGTAAAAAATAGGAAAGAACACGTTAGGTAAATAATCCAGAGTTCTTTAATATTTTTGTTTTTATTTAAAAAAAAACAGTGCTCCAGACAGAAGTAGAGCTTAAATTATGATTATTTTAAAAAAAAAATATGATTCCTTTGCTACATAAGAGTTCTCATGTTTCATAAACAAGAACCAAAACCTAAAATTAAATTGAATTAAAGTATCGAGCCCTGTTTCATCCTCAAGTGAAAGTTTATGTTATTCCTAAATTTTCTTCAAAGAGCTTTCAAAGCTTTTTCTTCGGATTTTAGATCGCTTATCCTTTGAATTTAGCTCAACTTTTGTTTCATCGGAGAAGAGAACATTTAGTAAAAAAAAATAAGGTGAGTCACTTTTATCAAACATCACTGTATGGGTATTTTTGTGTATGCTTAAATAATGAATCTTAGAACTTTTACCCTAAGTTGGCATTTCTTCTGATTATGGAAGAAAGAAATTGAGGAACTTTTAAAAAGGTTGTTAATATTTATTCTAGTATCTTTCCTTTATTCTTAGTTTGTGTTGAAAGTTGTTGATGTATTTCCTGGCCTTTTTCTATTGAATTAAAGACAAATCCTTTTCTCATTATCAGACTGACTCAAAAGCAAAAAATTCATTTAGCCTTTTTTGAAATGAATCCAAGGCAAATCCTCATAGAATCCTACAGAATAGGTTGAAAGTAAAATATTTCTTTTTTTTTTGGTTTATTCATGCATTTTCTGTGTCGACAGTGAATGAATTTCTTATTTTGTATGTAAAGATTCAGATACAAATAAAGTGTATCTGTAAAAACAATATAAATGAAAGTACTGACAAGAGAAAAACTTTTTAAACCAATGCATTTTATTCTTTGACAAACATTATCAAGGATGCTAGCTGATGTAATTTTTTACCCTACTGAACAAAATTGTTGAGGGGTCCACAGTGGCGTAGCTAGAGTAAACGTCACCCGGGGCGGTCCACTCAAATGTCACCCCAATGACCCTGATTCACCCTATGCTGAATGGTTAGCTGTAGCTAAATTTTTATACATGCTCTACCTCTACTTTACTCTACTGACCGGTACATTACTGTTTATGATCCAAGACAAAATCCAATACCACAAAATAATCAGTTCAAATCAAAAAATTTTTAAAATGCAACTGTTCACATTCAGAACAACTAAATACAAACACGGCAATACACAAAAGAATGACATTCGATACTATGGTCTTAGAATGAATGTTTTCTTGTTTTCATTGTGGCAAACTGGTCAATGGCATCGTCAAAATCTGTTTGTCTTGTAAGCTCATTTTCAATGGACAGCACAGCCAGATCCGACAGTCTCGACTGGCTCATGGTTGACGTAATTTTCTGTTGCTAATTTTCTGGTGTCCAATTTTCCGTTGCATCATTTTCTGGGTATCATTTAATTATCAATGATGTTTGAAAGTATTTTTCTTGACAAAATGTTCTATTTAATTTTTAAGCATTTTTCGGAACATTGTAAATCAACTGCATTTTTAAAGGTTACCTAGAGAATTTATGCAAAGTTTATTTTTTTTGTTTTTCTTTATACAAGTAAAATAAATTTACATTTTATTTTGATGTTATTATGATTTTAGTTTTAGTGATAATTTAAAAACAATAAATATTTATCATTAGTACCAATAATGGAAAATTAAGTTAAAATTTAAAAGAATCGTTTTGGAATCGGAATATAGGCACAAATTTTTCCGTTTCCGATACCCCAAAAGTTCCAATTTTTCCGATTCCGCATTAATCGTCCCAACACTAGTAGATATATTCAAAAGTATATCGCTCACTCAATGGAAAATTGTATCTCAGCGAATTGATACACAGGCAAGACTGAAATTGTTGCACTTTTGGCTTCGTATTTCGCTTTGTTGTTATTAATGATGCAGAGTTAAAACACCATATCATCCGATAAAATGTTACAACAATGTCTCTTTTTAGTAACCAAGATTGTAGCAACTGAAACACATGAAAGCTGAAAACATTGCTATTTTTCCTACTCACAAATTTCCCAACAATTTATTAGAAAATTTCTGACGGGGGGACAAAACTAGGGGGTCATAAATTATTTCTGGTGGGGGTCATAATATGCCTGTCTGCGAAACCCTGTGCCTCCAGACTATTTTTGGCACCTTAGCCTGGTTGAAAAAAAATTTTGTTGGGGGTGACATTGCATCACCCCACCTGTGCTGGCACCTGGGGCGGTCACCCCTCCCAGCTACGCCACTGGGGGTCCACCCTTTTTTACACAAATGGACTCACCCAGTATATACATATACTACTGCTACGGGAAGACCCAAGAGTAAGAGAGAGCAAGACCGAAGAGTCGAGTCCAGAGTGACAGAGTAAAAGGTTGTAGGTAACCGGAAGAGTGAGGGGTGAGGTAACAGCGTTGCAAGAGTTCCCGTGAGCGAGCACGTAGACTCAGTAAGAAGTCATACAGCAATACTTCAATACCAAAGACTGTATATATATTTTGCTACTAACCCGTATTCCTGGAACTACTAACCTGTTTTACCAGTTTGTATTATTACGTTAATACATTATTTTCGTATTATTGTTTCCTGGCGTTTTTTATTTATTGGTACCGGATTTCAACCCTGAAATCCACAACAAATAGTAAGTTGTTGCTCTTGATTTTTATATGCAATGAATATTTATTTATTTTCTTCTATTTTTATTTTATTGATTTAACTTCTTTATTTTTAATTTTTAAATCTTATGACTTAACCAGTTTCTTTTAATTTTTAAAACATTTTATGCTCATCCATAAGTATGTTGCCTTGAGAAAGGTGCATTTTCTTTAAGAAAGAAGGTATTTTTTTAAAATCCAGGGCATAAATTAACATTTTGGCAAGAATCAATAATTGCACTTTCAAGTTATTTTCTCTTCTAATATGGACAGTATTTTTCAGATTGAAATTATTTCTGTGTATGACTAATGTATTGGATAAACTGTTGTGTAGATCTAAGTTCATAAATACATTTTTTTTAAAATTTCTGCAAGTTTCAACAATATATTGTAAGCAACAACTGTTACAGTTTTTTTAGAATTATTGCTCTATGTATCAAGCTGTTTCATCCTCAAGCGAAACTGGAACCAAAAATTTCACTTGACGATGAAACAGAGCTTGATAATTAATTCAATTAAATTAAAATAATTAAATTAAATTAAAATAATTAATTCAATTTAATTTTAATAATTATATTGAAATTTTTGGCTCCTGTTTTTCAAACATGAGAACTCTTATATAGCGAAGGAATAATTATAATTTAGGCTCTACTTTGGTATTGAGCACTGTTTTTTAAAATTTCAGATTATTTACCTAACGTGTTCTTTCCTATTTTTCTATACATTTGCACACACACACACACACACACACATATATATATAGAGAGAGAGTGAAAGTGATATGAACAGAGTGAGATAGATAGATAGATAGATATGAACAGAGTGAATGTGATATGAACAGAGTGAGATAGATAGATAGATAGATAGATATGAACAGAGTGAGATAGATAGATATGAACAGAGTGAAAGTGATATGAACAGAGTGAGATAGATAGATAGATAGATAGATATGAACAGAGTGAACATATATATATATATATGTGTGTGTGTGTGTGTGTGTGTGTGTGTGTGTGTGTGTGTGTGCAAATATATAAGAAAATAGGAAAGATCATATATATATATATATAAAAAATTTAAAATGTTATGCAGATACTCGTATTTGGATTCTCTTAATTTATTTTTACTTTAAACAGTGCGTATTATTATATCTGTCAGCCTGTGTATTTCAGAAATCTTAATGAAGAAAATATTTTCTCCAGCAGGGATCAAACCTCGTTCCCTTGTAAGAGAAGCAACAAATCAATCAAGCATGACTTATCACTCAGCTAGGAAGAGCATCACAGTTTCATTTTCTTGATTAAGATTTCTCGAATACACCAGCCGATAGATGTAATACACACTGTTTAATGTAAAAATAAGAATGAGATGTCCTTGAAACATGAGTATTCGCTATAATAATGTCTGAAGTAATAAAAATGTTGTATTGAAAATAAAATCCATTAATTCTTTAGAAAAATATTTTTACATATTTATGTACAAAAGAGGACAATCAAAATAGGGGATTATGATGAAAAATAAATATTAGTTTTGGTAAATTAATGTTTTTTTTTCCATCATTATAATATGGATGTATTGGACATCAGAATATTATTATTATTATTACTATTATTATTATTATATATGTATAAGGATAAACAACAATAGAAAAACAGTATTATTAGCTGATTTGTTTTGTCCAATGTGGATTTTTTCAAGGCAAAAACGGAATGAATTTATTGAAAACAATATATTGGAGAAACAAGCAGAAATTTAAAAAATTCCATCTATGAGCACAAAAGAGACCTCACAAAAAACAACCTAACTAATGTACTAGTCATACATAGATATAAATTCAACCACAATTTTGATTTTAAAAATGTTACCCTCATAAAAAAAAAACCTCACTCAGAAGGAAAATCCTTGAGAGTGCTGCCATTGAATATTACCCAAATATTAATCTATGCCTAGGTTTTTTCTCAGTATCAACTTTCCTAACAGAATTACTACTCTCCCAAACAAATGTACACAAATGTATCAAGAAATCAAAAGAAAATGGTTGAATCTGTCAAAGCAATAGAAAAAATATTCTACACGTGAAAGTACTTGACGTAATTTTCAGTTGACAATATGAATGCAATAGTGTTTTATAAATTCTCCTAGTTAATAAGGTAATTTTTTGTTGTTAATAGTTACTTTGTTTTCAATAAATTCATTTCATTTTTGCCTTGAAAAAGTCAACATTGGACAAAACGCATCAGCTAATAATACAATTTTCCTATTGTCTTTTACCTTTATACATATTGTCTTTTTCTACTGGTTAACTGAGTATCTTTTTATATTATATATATATATGCATATATATATATATATATATATATATATATATATATATATATATATATATATATATATAGAGAGAGAGAGAGAGAGAAGAATATGAGTATTGGAATTCATGCATAAAAATGTGTATGCATCTATGAATGTGAATGTTTGTGGTAAAACATGAATGCAAATATATTATGTAATTGGACAGACATCAAGGAAACATGAAAACATCCAATTCATCTGATTTAAATTCTATGAAGACACCATAAACTCATTTACACAAATATATATAAACAAAAATATTAATAAATGCATTTTCATATGAATTCATTGTAACATTATTTATGATGTTATATTTATATATTATTATATGTTATTGATTATCAAAAATTTAAAAGCAATATCAATCATTATCTTCTGTCTTCTTGATTCCTGTTCTTTTATTGTTCTCTCTCTTGTTTTTCATTTTCTCATCTTCTCTCACACTCAGTAACCCCCTTTGCATCTTAGTGGCTTTATTGCCTTGCTTGTGGGGAAATGATGAAAAAAATTAAGTATACAGTTTCTTCAATTACACTTCTCACTTGTGGAACCCTCTTCTGACATCTTGCTTCCCAGTCAACTTTGTTCTTCAAAAATTTAAATGTAATGTCAATCGCTATCTTCCGTCTAAATAATTCCTTTTCTTTTATTGTTCTCTCTTCTTAATAGTGTTTTATTTTCATATTGTCTAACACTCAATAACACTTTGCATCTTAGTGGCTTTATTGCCTTGCTTGGGATGAAATGATAAAAAAAATATATGCTATCTTTACTGATAATAAAATTAGTAGCAATGCATTGATTTGGTACATGATAGTAAGCCTTGTACCTTACTATTTTTGAGTAGGTACACATCTACTTATCATCTCTCAGTTGCATCTCTGTCTTTGGGCAGAGTGCGTTCAGGGGCGATTCCGTTAAAGAACAGAGCCGCAACTGAGGAAAATTATACTGAAGAGGTGCTCAGCCCTGGGGAAAAGCTGCCTGAGCCTGCACCCTCCCATTGCACCAAAGACAGCGCAACTGAAAGTTTCGGGGTCTCGGGGAATTTTTGTTCCGTGCTCGGGCTCCCCACATTAAACTGACCTTGTGGGGTTGAGTAAATATCTACATGATGGTAAACCTTTTCATCAGTAAAATTTACATAAATTCCTGAACATTGGAAAACAGAGTTGGTGAATCAAGTTCGAATTCTAGCCTCATCTCTTGCATTCACTTTTGCACAGTTGTCATCATAAAAGGCATGAATCCATATTTTCATCTCTTAATTTAAATATCTTAAATGTCTAGTAAGTTTTTTAAGTGTGGACAGAAAATGCAACACCAGAATCCTAAACCTAAGCAAAATATTAAGAAACAGGAAAATTTCATTAAAAACAAAGGAAATAGTGCTGAACTGTTATGTAATATCAGTTCTTCTATATGGCAAGAAGAGACATGAGGCAAGAGAGATGTGGTTCTACAGAAGGATGCTGAGAATACCATGAAAGGAATAGGAAAGAAATGACAAATTTTTAGGGAAAATGGAAACAAGGGAAAGAGGGCTTGGAAAATAAGATACTCACAGGAAAGATGGAAGGATAGAAACAAACAATGCATAACATACCAAGCAAGCTTGACTAAATGAATGGTGAAACAAAAAGACAAAATTTATTTAGAAGTTGAAGGAGCATATTCTTTTCTATACAAAGAGAAATGATGGATAACATATCATGAATAAATTCTGTGTGTGTGTCATCTTTGATGACCACATTCATTACAAGTTAGATCAAATTCTGAGCAACATTTTCAGGAAAATTAACAACCACACCCTTACAAATACCTCTCTTAAATTTTTCATGCTCAACTCAATTCTGTTAAAAGACTTTCCTTCCATTTTGGATGGCTTTTCTTCAGGTTGAATAATCCAGAGTTAGGTTTTCCTGGTCATCTTGTATGATGATGGCCTTCTGAAGCCTTTGTGTTGGTCTTTTTCCTTCAATGAAAAACACTTTACAGAAACTGCTTAGGGATCCTATCATGTTTCCTCATGACCATTGCAACTAGTGCTGAAGTACTAGAGACTCTAGACTGACTGATGGACAAACCAAAATACATAGATAGATATAAAAAAAACCACTGCAACCAGGATTGTTGAAATAGTTTATACATTTAACAGAAGGATGGGTGAGGGAGCTATCACTTAGTCAGAAGTGGTTACCATAGTTAATTAGTTTTAGATAGATAGATAGATAGATAGATAGATAGATAGTGAAGACATAGATAGATAGATAGATAGATAGATAGATAGATAGATAGATAGTGAAGACATAGATAGATAGATAGATAGATAGATAGATAGATAGATAGATAGATAGATATGAACAAAGTGAAGTTGATAGATAGAAATAGACAACATAGATAAATAGATGGATAGTTAGAAATGAACAAAGTGCTGTAGATAGATAGATAGATAGATAGATAGATAGATAGATAGATAGTAGGAAAACATCCAGAGAGTAAGAAAAACAGATTAAGATAGATAGATAGATAGATAGATAGATAGATAGATAGATAGATAGATAGATAGATAGATAGGAAACATTCAGGGAGAAAGAAAGAAACAGCTTAAACTAGATTAAAAGAAAAATATTCAGAGAGCGACATAGATAAATAGATAGATAGATAGATAGAAATGAACAAAGTCTTGTAGATAGATAGAAATGAACAAGGTGTTGTAGATAGATAGATAGATAGATAGATAGATAGATAGAAGGAAAACACCGAGAGAGAAAGACAGAAACATATTAAGATAGAAGGAAAACATCAAGAGAGAAAGAAAAACAGATTAAGATCGATAGCTAGATAGATAGATAGCTAGATAGGAGGGAAAAAGAAAGAAATAGATTCGTATAGAGAGAAGGAAAACATTTAGAGAGAAATAAAGTAACAAATTAATACAGATAAATACAGGGTGTGATAGGTAAACTGTCACCATTTTATATTTTTTATTTCATACAAGTGCATTGTTTGTTTTTGATTTTGTTAACTGCACAGTATAGTAAGGTCAATTGGGCACCATCTGTGAAATAAAAAGCACCATGATGCAATTCACTCTGCCAGAAATTTGGAAACGGCATGCTGTATTGCTTGACATTTGTGCTGGAAGCTCTAATATGAACATTTCATGGTGTTTGGGTGTCAATCTGAAGGCAATGCAGAGGATTTGGAAAGAATTGGATGAGTCTAATGGTGATTACAAAGGTACAGCATCTTGGAAAACTTATTCTGATCATTCTGATAAGAAAAGAGCTTCAGAATTTGTTGATGTGAGCCACAAACTCAACATTGAGGCCTACACCAAATACCTTGAGGAGGTAGAGCTGCCCTGGGCCAAAACGGTGGCTACTGGATGACCCTATATCTGGCAACAGGGCTCTGCACCATGCCACACAAGCAGGAGAACCCTGTCATGGATGTCAGACAATTTCTGCGACCACATCACCCCTTATATCTGACCACCTAACTCCCCAGACTGCAATCCCCTTGGTTATTATGTGTGGGGCACAGTTGAGTGAGAGACCAACAAAACTCCTTATAACACCAAAGATGAACTAAAGTCAAGGATTATGGTAGCATTCAGCAACTTAAATAAGGTGACCATCCAGAAGAGATATAGGAGATTCCAATGTCACCTGGAGGTTCTTGTTGAATTCAATGGTGATTTTATTGAATGAATTTACTCTTGAGAATTTCAAGATATTTTTATGCAATTTTGGTTAATGTACCTGTTATAATGAGATGTCAGTTTTATTTTATTATTTTTGTAATTTAGACAACAATTTATCGACAAATAGAAGTAAAACATTCAGAGTGAAAGAAAGAAACAGGTTATGATAGATATGAATAGAGTGAGATAGATAGATAGATAGATAGATAGAAACAGAGTGAAATGGATAGATATGAACAGAGTGAAATAGATATGAACAAAGATAGATAGATAGATATGAACAGAGTGAAAGTGATAGATATGAAGTGTGAAATAGATATGAACAGAGTGAGATAGATAGATAGATAGATAGATAGATAGATAGATAGATAGATAGATAGATAGATAGATATGAACAGAGTGAAAGTGATATGAACAGAGTGAGATAGATAGATATGAACAGAGTGAAGTAGATAGGTAGATAGATATGAACAGAGTGAGATAGATAGATAGATAGATAGATAGATAGATATCAACAGAGTGAAGTAGATAGGTAGATAGATATGAACAGAGTAAGAAAGATATGAACAGAGTGAAATAGATAGATAGATAGATAGATATGATTAAACTCAGATACAGGCAACAAATTCTGGTTCTACTGAGGAATTCTAAGAATGCCATGTAAGGAATATGAGAAAGAAAGCAATTCTAAGGAAAACACAAGCAAAAAGGATACTAAGAAGGTGGCAGTTGAAGTCTCTGGGATGCATAAAGAGAAAAGTGGATTTGTAGAATTTTATGGGTAGCGGGAAACAGTCCGTAACATGCCTAGTGATCTTGTGAAAATGGATAGCAGAACAAGTTCTGAGAGGATGGAAATTTCTAGAGAGCCGTGAAAGCAGAAAATTGAAATTAATGAGGTAAGAAGACTTGAAGAATTATTAATATTGAATGCAAGTGAGACTAATGAAAGCAGTAAATAATGCACTTAACAAAAGCAGAACATGGGCTTGGATGAATAGCTAAGAGATAGACCTTACTCAGAGCTACAAAAGATGTTGTGGAGAGCCGCGAACAGCCATATCCTGAAAGGACACAGCATATAACAGAAGAACTTTTATAAGTGTTTCCTTCTATTAATTCATCTTAATTCATTTGGGTACATATTGAAATGGCGAAGTAGATAGGTAGGTAAATAGATATGAACAGAGTGAGAAAGATATGAACGGAGTAAAATAGATAGATAGATAGGAAAAGAGTGAGAAAGATATGAACAGAGTGGGATAGATAGATAGATAGATAGATAGATAGATAGATAGATAGATAGATAGATAGATAGATAGATAGATAGATAGATAGATAGATAGATAGATAAAGATAGATAGAACAGAGGTGAAAATAGAATAGAGGAAATAGATAGATAGATAGATAGATAGATAGATAGATAGATAGGAAAAGAGTGAGAAAGATATGAACAGAGTGAAATAGATAGATAGATAGATAGATAGATAGATAGATAGATAGATAGATAGGAAAAGAGTGAGAAAGATGAACAGAGGAATAGATAGATAGATAGATAGGAGGAAAGAGTGAGAAAGATATGAACAGAGTGAAATAGATAGATAGATAGATAGATAGATAGATAGATAGGAAAAGAGTGAGAAAGATATGAACAGAGTGAAATAGATAGATAGATAGATAGATAGATAGATAGATAGATAGATAGATAGGAAAAGAGTGAGAAAGATATGAACAGAGTGAAATAGATGGATGGATAGATAGATATGAACAGATTGAAGTAGATAGGTAGATAGATAGATATGAACAGAGTGAGAAAGATATCAACACAGTGAGATAGATAGATAGATAGATAAATAGATAGAAATTACCAGAATATGAAATCAGGCAAATGTGGTGATATTTAGATTCTTGCACATGTATGAGGCATGCCAGGCATGAACTCATCCAAAGGGAGAAAGTAGATCACAGATTATATAGGATCATAACTGTACATCACTTAATTGATTCTCTAATGTTTGCCAACACATTCAGACAATAATCCACATTTAATTAAATGTTCCTAATTAGGTCAATGCAGGTGCACAGTGGTTCAATCAATTATGTGCCATTCATGAAACCCACTTAGGCAATCATGTATCTTTCAAAACATGACTGACGAGGCAGATTTTTTCCCACAGTAGGTTGTCATTTCTTTCTGCGGTAGACCAGTTGCCATCCAAGGCTCTAGAACCCAGTCTGTCCTGCTATTTACCTATAGCTGGTGAGGAGAAGAAGAAGATTCATACCTTTCTCACGGGTCAGTCAGTTATGTGCCATGTGTGATACACGCTTAGGTTATCTTGTATTTTCAATACATGACTGACAAGGCAGATTTTTTTCCCACAGTAAGTTGCCATCCCTATCTGTCCTACTATTTACCCATAGCTGGGGGGAGAAGAAGAGGATTCATACCTTTTCCAAGGGCATTAACATGTAAGTGAATTTCAGTCAGTTATATGCCATGCAAGATACACACTAAGGTGATCATGTATTTTCAATACATGACTGACAAGGCAGATTTTTTTCCCACTGTAGGTTGCCATCCCTATCTGTCCTACTATTTACCCATAGCTGGGGGGAGAAGAAGAGGATTCATACCTTTTCCAAGGGCATTAACATGTAAGTGAATTTCAGTCAGTTATATGCCATACAAGATACACACTAAGGTGATCATGTATTTTCAATACATGACTGACAAGGCAGATTTTTTTCCTGCAGTAGTTGCCATCCCAGTCTGTCCTGCTATTTATTTACCCATAGCTGGGTGGAGAAGAAGAGGATTCATACCTTTCCCAAGAGTATTAGCACACAAGAAAATGTAATGGATTCAACTGGAATTTGATCTCAACTCTCCGATTCCTCAGTCCAAGCCAGTGTCCATTACTCCACCATGCCTCCAATGCACAATGGTTATAAATGCAAAAAATGGGATTAGTATGTCAAGTTCAAATTTCAGCTGGGGCAGTTCCATACAGTTTCATATGTTTGCGAAAAATATGAATTCATTTTGTATCCTTAAATTTATGGGTAAAATACTGGGATCTCTAGACTTAATTGGCAATTAATCTAGAAGATCAACTCTGAATTCCAAACCAGTTGGGAGCTTGGCCAGTAATGGCGTCCTATAAGAACCTACTTTCTAGATATACCCCTGGGAAATATATGCATTTATCTCTTCTCCCTGAATCTATAGGTTTAAATACTGGGCTCTGTAGCCTTGGTTAGCAAATAGTCTAGAAGAAAGACCATCTCTGAATTCAAAAGACTGTCAGGAAGAATATGAATATATCTCTTCTGCCTGATGCTAATATCAAATCATACTGAGCTTTCTCGCCTTGGTTAGCAATCAGTCTAGAAGAAAGATGATTATGAATTCAAAGATTCACTCTGTGCTATATGAACATACTTGCTCCAAATACCCTATGAATCTATCGCTTCTCCACATTTTCATTTATAGAATGAATATCAGGGCTGACTAATGTTACTAAAAAACAAGGAGCAGGAGAATGTCTAAAGATAAAATGAGTGCCATTTTAAAAATTGACGTTTTCAGGAACGATCTCTTAAAATGGGATCCACCCTTCAGTGTTATACGTAGATCCAAAACAAAGTAATTAATGCGGAAGAGTGGATAAACATTTTAAAAAGATCAATAAAGAAAATTTTGAAACTGAGCTGAAGTATCAAACGTAGAACAAACTTTGGGCAATATTCATCACAAAATATTCCAATTTAATTTGGACTCTAAACAAAAAGAAATCACCGAAAAAAAAGGACGACTGTATCTAACTTCCAGCAATTCGAGAATTTTGCCTTTATCTTCTTACAGAAATCAATAAATTTAGATGAGTTGCACCTGCTAATTAGTCAGCTTGCATTTGGAAAAAAAAAATCAATTTGTATTTTTGCCATTGTTGGAAACAATTATTCTGTAATTTGTACTGTGTTCTCATTTCAAATAGATTTTTGCTCAAGTCAGCAATTTTTTTTCTGCTGAGCAAATGTTTCTCCCTCACCAAAAAAAAAAAAAAATAAAAGTATAATCTTGTTTGTCCGTTCTGAATATAGATAGCATCTTATATACTCTCCCTAGAGCGGCTTCTTTGTTAAAAATAAATTTCAAGAACAAATTCCAAAAGTCTACTTTTTTTTTCCCAATGAATCTCTAACAGCAAAACTGTCAATTTTGGCAGTTATTTAAACTTACAGAATCATAGTAAAAAGCTAAATTTCAATAATAAAATTATATATATATATATAAGTGTGTGTGTGTGTGTGTGTGTGTGTGTTAAGAAATATACATAATACCTTACATTAATTGCACAACTCTGAGTTTCATGCTGAAGCAATTTTCAAGTGCTGAAATTTCAGTCTTGTAAGTTAAATTGGGTAGATGGAACCCTTAGGATCTGTTGGTGGCTGTACTAGCATGACATCACATAAATATTGTGTATATATATATATATATATATATATATATATATATATATATATATATATATATATATATATATATATATATATATATATATGAAGAAATATAGTTTTAAGGTGTGTTACAATTATGGGATAGAGCCTATGCAAATACAGATATAAAAGTGAACACAGAATTCAACACTCAAAGACGACAGGCTGTTCCAATCATCAATTGTCAGGCCACGAGTGTTGGATTTTTTCTCGACTATATTTTTATATATATATATATATATATTATAAGGAAAAAGAAAAGGAAAGAATAAGAGGAGAGGGAGTAAGAATTGGCCTATAATAGAGGGTGTTACATAGATAATCAGAGTTAAATGACCTAAGTTGGTTGTGGTGGAGTCAGGTATAGATAAACGTGATGGTTGAAAATGGACACTGATATAAATGCAATCTATCAACACCTGTGCAAGAAAGAAGAATGAATAAAAAACAAGCTATGAAACATTTTAGAGAGGAACTTAAAATTATTATAGAATGGGAATAAGAATTTAAAATTAATACTTTTATATAATGATGTTAATATTAATCCAATCAATACTACATCTTTAACTATATAGCAAAAGTTACAGTAAAAGAATTTGATAACTTATTTTAATAAAATTGTGAAGAGTTATGATCGTGCATGAAGTGATACAGCATGTAGAAATAGAATTGTTCCAATGAACTTTCCTTTTTGGTTCCTTGACTTCAAGATTTGTACATACTAGATTGCCAAGTAGGTCTTATAATTTCACTGTTAAAATTGCTTAATGTAACCATATCTTATATTTTAATTGTTTCTTCTTCTCAACTATAGATGTCTCTTCCAGCTTTTTGCTTTCCTGTCAACTACTATCTTTGAAAATTTAAATGCAACATCAATCATTGTCTCCCGTCTCAATGAATCTTGTTCTTTTACTCTCCTTTCTTTTTAATAATATTTTCTCAGATTATTTCACACTCAGTAATGTCTTGCAGCTCTGTGGCTTGTATGGTCTTATCTGAGGTGAAATAATTAGAGAAAAATCTTCCATTGCCAGTTGCTCTATGGCACTTGATCACAGTACAAATCAAGGAAGCACTTCAAAAACCATTTAAAAAAGTCTCTTGCAGCCTACCATATAGAAGATTATGAGTAGGAAATTATGTTACATTATTTCACACTTGATATTGCTTGATGTAACCATAAGTTCTATGTTAATTGTTTCTTCTACTTGAGTATGGAAGCCTCTTCCAGCTTTTTATTTTCCTGTCAACTACTATCTTTAAAAATTTAAATGCAACAGCAATGATCATTTTCTGTTTCCTTGAATCTTGTTCTTTTATTCTTTATTTTGAAGAGATTGAAGGGAAGAATAACCCGCCCCTGAAAAACCTTTTTAGGTCGTCCAATACGACTCTCAAACCCTAGTAAGCCCGAACATGTGTTCGCCCTCTCTACCACTTCCAAACAGAACTGCTTTGGGGCAAAAAAATTTTTATACAGCATCGAACCCAGGGGTCAACAAACTTCGGCCCACCCCCTGCCAAGAAGGCGTGACCCAATATCTCGACTTCCCCCTACGCAAAGTTTGGATTTTCCAAAACCCCTTAACAAATTCTTCCGACCCCGAACCCAGAATCCCAGCCAGGTGGTATCCTCATGGAATTTCAACCCGGGCCCCAAAGGGAATCGGGCCCCCCGTAAGACTGCCAATAGATCATCTTTACGGACCCCCAACTAAACTTGTTGTTAGAAACGCCTGGGCGTTGGAGACCATCCAAAACCCCCAAGAGGGTTTAGGCTTTTTCCCATAAAAAAGCCTGGGACGGGAAAGCCCCCCTTTTCCCCCCTGACACTTTTAGGGAAAAATTTTGGGCGTCTTTCCAAACCCCCCTCATTCGACCCGTTTGCAAAAGGTAAAAGAAGCAATTGACGGGTCTCAAACTGGGAAAACCCCCGACCGCCCTCAGAGGATGGGGCAACAGACCCCGAGATACCAAAAAGGGCCCTTTTCCCCCCACAAGAAAGAGAACAAGGTCCACAAGACTTGCCGGGCAGCGGAGGGGAAACACA